>JALPQI010031509.1:0-11883 GCA_025490895.1 Thaumatotibia leucotreta
CCGTGCCGATGACAAATAGGGTCGATAAATTGTTGATGTATTTGATTATATTCAATTTTTCTTTCATATTTTGACCTTTGTATCAATATCTTATCTTCATAAAGGTAAAACAATATAAATAGATTATATCGCGTATTATATTATTTTGAGCCTTTTACAATAACCGTTGTCAAAAGTTGAAATTGTTTTATTTAAATATGTGACCATTGCGGAAACGGCTGATAACATTATATTTATTAAGGGTACAACCGTCTAAATAATTATTTGTTCGTGTGATTCCCAGCCACGATTAAGATAATGTCGTTAATAAATTGCTTTGTTCATATTCAAATATATGTTTATAATTGACATTCTGTAGTTTATTATTTACAAACCAGATCCGACACGAAAGTAAGAAAAAAGTTTTCTAATTTATTATTAAACGACATAAAATGAAAACAAACAATATAAGGACTTAACTTAACTACCTATAAATAAAAAATTGGCCTAAATCGCCGTCAGTGGGCAAGGTACCCAGAAGGCTGGCCGCATTCCTCCGTTGTATAGCTATATTTAAACGCTGTGCAAGGTTCTGGCCAGCCCTCTGGTCGCCTGAAGTCTCTCTTAGGCGAGCCGCTAGATCTTTAAAAAGTCCATGTGCACTTGGCCCCCATGGCCCCAAGGTCTCCACACCAAACGCCGCAAATATGTAGCTGGTTCCTAAAGCAGCATATTTGCGGCGCTTGAGACTTTCGGCTAATGATGCCGCGGCGCCAGCAGCAATGCCGGTGACCGAAACATGGGACGGCGCCAGAGTGTCAACGCAGGTGGGCGTCCCAAACTAGCGGCCGGCCCATGCTCCAGGGCACCAGCGTCATTCCGTCAGGCCTCTTGCCGTCGTCCCTGGCTAGACCGTTAGGCTCTAGGACGGCCAGTATTTTCGCGCTAACAAGGGCGCGACGGATAACATAATGTTTATAAAGATTAGATACATCGTCCAATGCGATATTTTAATCTGTATTTATTTCTTATTAAATGATAGATCGATTGTAATGTTTTTCTTAATATTCTGGCCTTATCAAAATATCTATGGATAATAATTTATCGACGTAGCCTCCTCTCTAGTGCCGCATCATATGGTAGCGCTTTAGCCAATCACAGCGTGGCAAAGGCCCGACCTCGGAGACACCGAGACTCATTACAATTTCGCTTCGTTACAAATCTCTCTCTTTCATATATCTATGGTTTTAGGTCATGTGAGCGGAACACCTTGATGCGAAGTTTCCCGAAGGCATGAGCTGCTGCTCCGATCCTGCTGTTAATTTCATCATCAAGGTGACACTTAGCGGTGACTGTGCTCCCCAGATATCTAAACTTATCTACTTGCTTAAGCAAGTCATCACCGAGTCGAATGTCAGGTGGCGTCAATATCTCTACCCCCATTACTCCGGTTTCTTGACATTTATTTTGAGGCCATAACGCTGACATAACCGGTTAAGACTTGACATGAACTCTTGTAGATTCTCTGGGGAATCCGCTACAAAACAGAGATCATCTGCGTACATTATCTCCGTGATAGTGGTTAGCGAGGTTTTAGTGCAAGTCTTTAGCCTGGCCAGATGGAAAACACCACCATCAGTGCGAAAGCGAATTAGGATGCCCTGTGTCACAGTCTGCAAAGAGTCTCTGACTACAACTGCAAAATAAAGGGCGAAAAGAGTTGGTGCCAGAACGCATCCCTGCTTAACGCAACAGCTGATACCAAAATACTCAGATCGTTCGCCCTTTACGATGACACAGCATTGCATGTCATCATGCAGGAGTCGTAACATCCTTACATACAAACTTTGCTGTGCATCCTACTTTTGCTAGCACGAGGCACACTATCGAAAGCCTTTTCAAGGTCAACGAAGCAGAGAAACAGTGGTTGACCTTGCTCTCTAGTCTTCTCTTGCAGTTGGCGGAGCGAGAAGATGGCTTGGATGGCTGGGATAATATGGATCTATTGCAAATACATGAATGCTTTTTCTCAGACTTGTTTTATTTTCATTAAGTTATAGTATTTAGCCTTATTTAGAGTTAACGCTGAAATAATAGTTGTTCAGTCTACATTTTAATTACATTTGAGTATGCAAAAAAAATACAACCATGTTTTACAACTACAGAATTCTCCATTGTTTTAAACTTTTAAAGTTCTTAATCACATTAAAATATTATCTGGCCTAGTAACTAAATAAGCTGAGGGCCAAAGACCCGATGGCGAAGCGTCAAGCCCGCGAAAGTCGAAGGCCCGGAATGTCACGATTTCAGTGCTCTCCGATACAATTACGTTTCCCAACTGTCTTAACGCCAGCGAAGGCCGCAGACCGAGCTCATGCAGAGGTGCGCAAACACGTTTCTGTATCTAAATAGATCGCGAAGGCCCAGTTTCGCGTAAGGCTGAAGGCCTGGAGCGTTCCACAGGTTGAAGGCCGAGCTGCCAGAGCCTAGCGCTCCCATGCTACATAATGGTTTAGTGTGACAATCTGCGGCCCTCCGATTCGTTTCAATCCCTTGCGAAGGCCGAAAGCCGAACTCAGACGCGCGAACTTAGGGCTGCACAGAACTCAGATGTGCGTCAGCTCGTCTCGCTCGTACTCATTGGGTGGTTCTCCATAGTTTCAGCCATAATAACTTTATAGTCGGTAAACCAAAGATGAGTGATATATTCGCTAGTGGTGTGATGACAAGCCCATTCCATACCAGTCCAAAATCTTGAAAACATCTTCCAAAGCAACAGTAAACAGTTTTGGAGACAAGACATCTCCCTGTCTTAATCGTCGCTGCAATGGTCTGGATTTCGAATACCGGCCTTAAAGACAGTTGAGGATCTAAACTGAATCGCGGTGTGTCAGTTGCATACATATAATAACTCAAAAATTGGCTAGCCAAACCTAAACTGAATTGCATTTAAGATGTCATGGTGGACATTACAAAATTAGTACCGGTAGTCTACCTATTTGGCTTACTTATTCTACTGTATTTTTGTTGGTTATTCTTTGGACACATAGCCCGCAAACCTGGGGAAGACCTCCAAAAACTTATTGTCACAAGAAAGATTGGAAAGACAAGTTCGAGAGGAAGGAGCCCCATGCGCTAGAGACCAGATCCGCACCTCACTCAACTTTCGGGTTGCTGAAGCGATTCACGCTGCGGAAAATTGGAGTGGTTGGTGGAAATCGTGAAAGAGAAATTGATGAGTTGATAAGTCACAACCCCCAGAATTAGGTTATCGACGCAAGGAGGAGTAGTCTACTTGGTACCGCTGAAGATACTGTCGTACAGCCCACAGGTCTCGATGAATTCAAATGCTTCATAGACCACGAACATGAACGCTAGGGGGCAAGTTAAGCCTCTCGGTCTTCTGTATATCCTGACATTGCTCGTGTATGTGATTTACGGTGCTAAAGCTTTTCTAGAAACTGAAACCGGCTTATTCAGGAGGCTGGAAGTTGTCGAACCTAAGAACCTACGTGTAATGAGTGATGACACTCGAAAGCAACTAATAGGTTGACAGTAAATTCCCTACATAAGAGCATCACACAAATACATAAAGCAAATACGAATAGTATTTAGCCCATAAGAAATAACTCTGTTATTCAGTCAAGGCCACGCCGATTTCACGCCGACCATTAGTCGGCGGCGGCGGCGTGGCAAAAAAGGTCGGCGGCGGCGTGACGCCGGCGCGGCGCACACGTCTAATCAGCTATGTGACGTCATTTTCCCTTTAAACTATTTTTAAGATTTTTAACAAAATTATTGCGAAAAAAAAATTAAAAATATATTTTTGAGATCTAGTTACATGCGTATTTCTCGAAATGGTTTTCGATTTAGGGACTTGCAGCAGCGTCAGCATAACCGAGACACTACTGTGAACATCCAGCGTGGATTATTGAACCTCCTAATGCGTTCATACGCAGAGGAGCAGGAGATGCCTCTGTCTAGCAGCAGACTGTTATTAGTTGATGATGTAAGTATGCCCTGGGTACCATGGGACATAAGTATGCCCTATCAATAATCTCTGTCTGTGTAGAAGAGGCGGCAAATTAGAAAAAATAAGCGCGAATAGTTGTCTGCCCTGAAAATTAAAAATGTATCAGAAAATTTGCCGCATTTTTGAGTAATAACTGCGACCATAATATAACATGGACGTCTAACGCCAGCTCAAAAATGCCCCCAAAACATTTATTCAATTGTGCCAAGATAGGCATGACATAACGCTTTTCTTAACACCGCGCATATTTCGGCGCAACATCTTTGACAAATGACAAATAGAATATAGCCAATCAAATCTTTGACGGACCAATCACAGTAATTTTTAAATGCCGGTTTAAGTTTTTATAGGTTGACATTGATATTCATTACTGTGATGCATTCTCTGTGGAGGGTGACACTTGTCAACAAAAATTCAGGCCCGTTTTTGTAAGGCTATTTAGTATGGCGTGCGGCTTCCATGTTTTGTTTGTTCGTAGAGTAATGAAGATTGTTTGACAGGCAGTAAGTTCTACACACTTACTACATCAGTCCGGCACACGTCCAGTTCCTCCCGTGCCGCAGCCCTATAGGGCGGGACCAAGAAGTGCGGCAGCGCGAACATGAGCGAGCCCGCGCCCATGAGCAGCGCGCCCCAGCCCAGCCAGCGGGGCTTGGAGGCCCCCTGCCGCCCGCCCAGGTACGAGGAAGCTACAGACTGAAGCCGTCTTCTACAATATGAACGACACGAGCCAAGTAAACTGCCAGATGTGGCACAAGTGCCTCGCGCTCCTCAGAGTGAGATGGGGGCTAGGCAGATGACATGGTTTAGAACATTCCACTCACCACAGTTCGGCACACGTCCAGCTCTTCCCGTGCCGCGCTCCTCACGCTATATGCGCTATTTGCCGCCCTTTTGAGTCATAAAGATTGTTGGACAGGCAGTAAGTTCTACACACTTACCACATCAGTCCGGCACACGTCCAGCTCCTCCCGTGCCGCGGCTCTATAGGGCGGGACCAAGAAGTGCGGCAGCGCGAACATGAGCGAGCCCGCGCCCATGAGTAGCGCGCCCCAGCCAAGCCAGCGGGGCTTGGAGGCCCCCTGCCGCCCGCCCAGGTACGTGGAAGCTACAGACTGAAGCCGTCTTCTACAATATGAACGACACGAGCCAAGTAAAATGCCAGATCTGGCCCAAGTGCCTCGCGCTCCTCAGAGTGAGATGGGGGCTAGGCAGATGACATGGTTTAGAACATTCCACTTACTACATCAGTCCGGCACACGTCCAGCTCCTCCCGTGCCGCAGCCCTATAGGGCGGGACCAAGAAGTGCGGCAGCGCGAACATGAGCGAGCCCGCGCCCATGAGCAGCGCGCCCCAGCCCAGCCAGCGGGGCTTGGAGGCCCCCTGCCGCCCGCCCAGGTACGTGGAAGCTACAGACTGAAGCCGTCTTCTACTATATGAACGACACGAGCCAAGTAAACTGCCAGATGTGGCACAAGTGCCTCGCGCTCCTCAGAGTGAGATGGGGGCTAGGCAGATGACATGGTTTAGAACATTCCACTCACCACAGTTCGGCATACGTCCAGCTCTTCCCGTGCCGCGCTCCTCACGCTATATGCGCTATTTGCCGCCCTTTTGAGTCATAAAGATTGTTGGACAGGCAGTAAGTTCTACACACTTACTACATCAGTCCGGCACACGTCCAGCTCCTCCCGTGCCGCAGCCCTATAGGGCGGGACCAAGAAGTGCGGCAGTGCGAACATGAGCGAGCCCGCGCCCATGAGCAGCGCGCCCCAGCCCAGCCAGCGGGGCTTGGAGGCCCCCTGCCGCCCGCCCAGGTACGTCACCGGGGCTAAACAGATGAAGGACGCCATGTCGTATCTGGAAAAAGGAGTATTTAAACATTCACAAGTTTAAAATGGCCGTGTCTTGACGGCAGTAAGATGGCCGTCTGACGGCAGTAAGAATACATTTGTCACCACCCCAACTCTTCCTTCGGGTGTCGTAAGAGTCGACTAAGGGATTGAAGTGTCACTGACCATTATTTGAAAAAATGTTGATGATGGGCAGCAGCGTCATCATAGTGGACACATTACTGTGATCGCCAATCCGCTTGCCCAGCGTGGCGATTATGGGCATTTACCTCCTAATGCGTCTATCATCATAATCATCATCATCATCATCATCATCAATTCAATTCAAATTCAATTCAAATTCTTTAATGTTAATAATAACACATGTCAAATATACTTACAACTACATTAAATAACATTATCAACAATCTAATACAAAAAAAAAATAAAAATACAAATAAAATAATAATAACAATAATTACCATAATTAGAAAAATAAAAACAATTAAATTAGATTATAAAATTCATCAATACCATAAAATGCATTTTTGATTAAAAAGTCCTTTAGTTTTTTTACAAACACCTCATAAAAAGGAGCCTCTTTGATCTCCGGGCTTAAGCAATTATATATTTTAATGCCAACTACCCTCAGTGAGTGTGACGATTTTGCTAGTCGGACTAAGACTGGATTTAGATCGCGGCCCGTTTTCCTCTGATCCGGTCGGCGCGATTTATACTCACTTAAGTGCTTGTACATATACTTAGCAACCTCTAGAATGAACAGGCATGGGGTAGTTAGAATTTTCAATTTAATAAAATGCTCCTTCGCTGGGGTAAATGGCGGCACCCCTGCCAATATCCTTACGGCATTCTTTTGCATTACAAATATTCTATCTCTGTCAGCCGCTAGCCCCCAGAGCCCAATTCCGTAAGATATCAAGGAATTTACGTAAGCGTAATATGCCATACGAAGATTTTTACGTGATAGTGCAGGGGCAAGCCTACACAGTGCAAAAGAGGCTTGGGCCAATCTACCGGTGAGTAAATCAATATGTATATCCCATTTTAAGCCAGCATCAAATTCAAAGCCCAAAAACCTTGCATTTTGCACTTGGGGAACCATTGTTTTATTGATAACTATGTCAAGAGGCGTAGGGTATTGTCCTTTTAACCTGAAATGAATAATGAATGTCTTACTAAGATTAATGTCAAAACCGTTAACTTCAAACCAACGTGTTAATTTCAATAACGTGTTTGTAACGTTTTCCTTAAGGTGAGCAAATGAAGTGCCGTGCACAACAGCACAACCATCATCTGCGAACATCACAAAATCACCATCGAGGAACAAATTGATGAGGTCATTAACCATTACCAGGAAGAGGAAATTCCCAAGGGCCGAACCCTGAGGAACGGAACAGTCATCAAGGGTCCGCGTTCCCGACTTAGTTGCCCCTCCATCAACTGACACAACCTGTTCCCTGTTCTTTAAAAATGACTCAATAAACGACAATAAACTACCCTGTACGCCATAGTTCTGCAACTTTATTAAAAGCAATTTGTGATCCACTGAGTCGAAGGCACGTGATAGATCGCAGAAGATGGCAGCTGCCATTTCCTTCTGGTCTAGATACTCAAGGATACGCTGATGGACCGCATGCGCAGCGTCCACCGTAGATCTGCCCTGGCGATATGCATATTGGTGGTTGTGAAGCAACTTATTCCCTTCAAAATAGTTGATTAACCTATTACACAAGCCCAGCTCGACGACTTTAGATAGAGCCGGTACCAACGATATGGGACGAAAGTTTTTAATTTCCCCCTTAGATCCCTTGCCTTTATAAACTGGAGTAACTTTTACTATTTTTAACGAATCAGGGTAGTCTCCCATAATAGTACATTGGTTTAGGAGCGCACAAAAAATGTCTATAACCGTATCAGGTAGTTTTTTAATAAGGTCGGCCGACATATCATAATAGTCAGTTGAATGCTTTGATTTTATAGCCCTTAACAATTGCTTAATTTCACCTATCGTAAATAGGACGGTGTCCACACTTGACACCACCGTCCTAGTAGCCCCATTAAGGAAGTTGAGAGCCTGTCCCAGATCGGTGTGCCCCTGTAGTGATTTATTTATGTCCACATAAAAATCATTTACTCTGTCTGCTAGTTGTTTATGGCCAGTACTAGATCCAATTTGGGCCATAAGCAGATCTTCTATTGGGTTAGGCTTGCAGTGTTTTTTACACGTTTCCGTGTTTATAATACGCCACAACATTTTACCGACATTTTTAGCGCTTTCAACTTTTTTATTAATATACATACGGCGTTTTTCGCATTTTAATTTTTCGATTGCAATTTTATAGTTATCAACAAATTCAATCAATCCTTCATATGTCGGGTACCGTTCAATTAAACTATTAATGTCATCATAAAACTGCATTTTAAGAAATATTTCGTTATCAACCCAATTTATTTTTTTATCAGTATTTTGTGGGTACTTTCTTAAAGGAAAATGTAGGTCAAAGCTATTTTTAATTATCATAATTAGATTATTCATTTTTTGAGAAGGTGCAATGTCAGAATGGAATAAGTTATAAAAAGAACGATTAGATATATCTTCCATAAAATTATGTATTTTAAATGTCGTGATATTTCTGCGCATCACGGGTGGCATATGGGTATTTTTTCTAAAGCAATGGATTTTAAATATTTGAGCATCGTGATCACTAAGGTGGCTTCTTATGAGGTGTATGTCCCAGGTACTTTTTCTACAATTCGAGTATACATGGTCAATACAAGTTCCAGATGTCTCAGTTACCCTAGTTGGTGACAGATGCATAGGGCGCAGGTCGTATTGACCCATTAAGTCTAAAAGTTGACGTTTTTGTGAAGTATTCCTAAGGAGGTCCACATTAAAATCCCCCATTATTACTATGGAATAGTCAACAGAGAATTCTTGGAACAATGCATATAAAAGTAATTGAAGGCCATGTAAACACTTGTTAAATTTTGAGAGATCTGACGTGTACAAACATATAACAATTGTTTTGTTTTCATACAAATTAACTCCGCAAATTTCAATATCCATTTCATTTGACATTTCAGAAACGAAATTCAGTTCATGACATTTTAAATTTTTTGACAGGTAAATACACACCCCTCCATGTTCATGCTCACTTCTACAAAAGTTAGCCGCCAGATAGTAGTTGAATATGTTTATCTGACATAATTGATAGTCTTTCATCCAATGTTCAGAAATACATAACACATCAGGATTGTCATTTACCTGCAAAAAACATTCTAAGGAAGACACTTTGTTACTAATTTTCCTAATATTCTGATGTAAAATACGTAAACCAGTTGCCGGACACCTATTCAAGACATCTAAACTATTTATTTGTTCACGGCAAGCTGGTACCTCGGTGTTCAGCATATAATCATTACTCACGAAATAAGTTCACCTCGGTCTGGGTGCCTATGTTAACATATGTTTTTTTTTAAATACTTGCATATGTCATGGGGGCCTTATTTGGATTTCCAGAAACATCCGGCACACTGAATTTTATTAACTCTAATACTTTCATGGAAAATTTACTACCTAATATATACTTGTAGTTGAAACATAATATGTCATCAATGTCTATGTATTTAATGTTATTAAAAATTGATGTCAAGAACTTAATTTCATAATTTAGAAGCACAGTAAAATTTTCATCAAGTACAATGTTATATGATATGCTAGGTATAATAATATTTGTATTTGATAACCTGCTTATATAAGATTCTAAACAATTTAAAAATCCTATAGGATTGGTCTCATTCATGCCACATAGTAAAATAATATAGTCATTTTTGGTGAAAGTTTTACACATAGCCAATGATGGCTCCATGAGATTAATCAAATCTGCACCCGGTTTAAACCAAGTAAAAATATCGAACTCGTTACTTAATCTGTGCAACCTTTTTCCCACGTCGACTAGACGTGTGCGCCGATCTAAAAATGATCGGCGGCGGCGTTTGCTGAAAAGTCGGCGGCGGCGGCGTGATTTCGGCGTGAAATCGGCGTCAAGGTCACATGAATAAAAAAGATGAATTGCATAGTATAATTTGTCATAGTTTAGATAAATACAATAAATACACCATGTTCTAACATAATATTTTCAATAATAACTGGGTTTGGACTAGCCCTATTCATATTAGGTCTCCCAAATCCCCTATCATAGCATGCCATAAGGATAAATAGGGCGCAGCCCGCGTCCATTGGATTCCACCTATCTTTACCAGGTGATCGGTCCATCATATTGGGAGGCATCCTACGCTGCGTCGACCAATATATGCTTGCAACTAAGAAATCACTTGCCCCACCGGTAGTTTTGCTAGTAATATATGTCCAGCCCACTGCCACTTCAGTTCAGCGATTTTTTGAGATACGTTGGTGCTTCCAGTTCTTATGTGGCTCTCAACTAGGGTTTACAACATCCGTCGATTTTCAGGATCCGTATAATGCGGATATTGAAAATCAGCGGATCCGGATACCTACTTCGGATAATATCATCATCATCTAGTCCTAGCCGATTTCGGCCACGGCGACTGGTTACACTGGTTGTTGAGCGCGTCGTTCATGTGCTCTCAGGTGACGTAGCCAATCTTTGCAGCAAATGTGCGGCCACAGTCGGTGCAAGTCAGCACCCCTCCGATAAAATTGTAATTAATGACCGCAGGTGGCCTGGTCTTCAACTCGTTGCGCCTAAGATCAAGTTGCACGCATCTCTCATTTTCAAAGGCTTGCACTTTGCTCTGCACTATACGCCTCCATTTAGTCGATCTTGGGCCAAAGTCGCCCATTGCGAAGATTCCAGGTCGCATCTCCGCATATGCCGCTTTAGCACATCCTTATACCGTAGGAGTTGGCCGCCCTGATTTCGCTTGCCTTCTTGCAACTCCGAGTAAAAGATGCGCTTAGCAACCCTTTCTTCAGACATTCGGGAGACATGCCCACACCATCGGAGCTGTCGCCTCATCAGATAGGTCTCAATGCCGCTGACATTAGCGCGTCGTAGAACTACCGTGTTCCGAACACAGTCCGACCAAGAGATGTTCATAATGTCACGCAAGCATTTGAGATGAAACTTATCCAATGTGCGAATATGCTTACGGTAAAGGGTCCATGTTTCGGTGGCGTACAAGAGATTGGGAAGAACAATTGCCATGTACACAGAGATCTTAGTGGAGAGTTTTAGGCACAGATCAGTATAGATAGCTAACGGTGGCATGGAACATGTCGCAGCGTTATGGCCGATAGGCCTTTATAGTGTGACAGATGCGCGTGACTGCAGGATGAGCTCGGACATATCCGCAAAATGCCGAATTGTGCCGTTATTTCTTGTAAAAATAGGAGTGCAAATAAACATTTCAAGGACTATTGAGTCACGTACCACATGAAAGTATTGATTTTTTTAGTTATTAGTTGACAAAACCACGTATTTTTACAAATAATATATAACAACAAACCGCTGACATAAATGTCATAATGATTTTACTTGGGCGTACCAATTGGTTGAACTATTCAGTGACAAATTGTATGTGCGTTTTACATTGACGGCTTAGAATAGCAAGCAAGTTGCAATTTGGTAACTGACCGTGCAATGTATCCAATTGCTAGCGATATTCACAACCGTCCTGTCATTTCTTGGTACGGCCGCTGTGAGCAGGCCGCGAACTAGAGGTACGACTGACCGTGCCGATGACAAATAGGGTCGATAAATTGTTGATGTATTTGATTATATTCAATTTTTCTTTCATATTTTGACCTTTGTATCAATATCTTATCTTCATAAAGGTAAAACAATATAAATAGATTATATCGCGTATTATATTATTTTGAGCCTTTTACAATAACCGTTGTCAAAAGTTGAAATTGTTTTATTTAAATATGTGACCATTGCGGAAACGGCTGATAACATTATATTTATTAAGGGTACAACCGTCTAAATAATTATTTGTTCGTGTGATTCCCAGCCACGATTAAGATAATGTCG
>JALPQI010031511.1:0-73902 GCA_025490895.1 Thaumatotibia leucotreta
CTACATAGAATATATTATTTAGCGAATTTATTTACCACTGATAAACAACTGGCATCATTTCCACTACCTTCTGGTTCCTGTCTTGAGTTAAGTTGTATTGTGGATAGTAAGCAACAATACACAGGGTGGCCAAAAAAGAAATGCATAACCCATAACCATTGCCAGTGAGGTTTTAGGACGCAGAGTAGATGGCCTAGCCGATTTGTTTGGAAATTAATTTAGGTTGAAGAACCTGTAGTACCTAGTAAGTAGTAGGTACTTAATAGTAGCACCTTTGTTAGTAGTTTATTTTAATTAAAAATAATGATTCAGCCTTCTAAAACTGTCAAAAAGCCCCTAGGGGGTCTATTATGAGTCCCAAAAGCTCACAGGCAACAGATGTATGTAAAACAACCGACCAATAAACAAATACTTGTGATAAACAAACAGAAAAATCTTCTCGCAGGGATTCTAGCTTAAACTTCCAGCTTTCTAGGCACTTAGGCTACGGAGGTTGACAAAAATAATAAATGGTGAAGGTAAACGAATAACTATTATAGTTTTACCATAAAGTATGAGTGATTATCCGTCAGGATAATAAGGCAGGATATATTACAGGCCAAGCCATGGCTCAAATATTCGCTTGCTCCAGTGAGTGGCCATCAGTTCTTCGGGCATTTTGTCCAGCCCACTTGCACTCTGATATTTTCTGAGCTACGTCGGTGACTTTAGTTTCACGGATATCTTCATTCATAATTAGATCTCATGGAGAAACTCCCAAGCATTGCCCGTTCCATCGCTTGTGGAGTGTGCTTACGAAAGATTACTACACAGATACACTAGTCTTACTACATAGAACGTACTAGCTTTTGAATCGACGTGTAATTATTAGTATTCTCACTAAAAATTAATGAACATATAATTATTATTTAAAAAAAAACACCCACGATACTGCTTATCGGCAACTTCAAGCAGCCCGACAAAATTGTCAAGTTAACTTGAAATTTGATCCATTTGATGGTGTGATAAAAATTATATTAGACGTCAGATTATCCGGTCAAGAATTCACGAGTATCGATGAGATCTGTCACTCAAAGTAAACACCGCCAATTTCAAAATTATGGTACTAAAAGTTAAATTTTTAACAAAAATACAATTTGTTTTAGTTGTCAACGGTAAATATGCGATCATCATAAGCTCCTGCGAGGCCCCAATTGAACCAAAATCGTCTAAAACTTTAATAAAGCACAATTATAGTTGATGCTAAATTGTCACTGTCAAATTGTCCGCACGATTACTGTATCTGTGCCCGCAACCATGTTGTGAACTTCACTGAATGCCGACATAATGTAGAGAATTGGATAGACAATGACAATTTGGTAAACGATATAACCATCATAAGCCCCCTGGATAGGATGAAGTTGACCTAACACAATCCTCCTCGCTTCACTCGTCGTCGTACCTATCTTGACTCTGCATTATTGAAATTGAAATATTGAAAACACTCTTATAATTTTGGCAACGAAAAAAACAGTGTTAATAATAATTTTACAGTTGTTTAAGATAGCTTGACAGTTGAGTTGAGGCAAAATGTCGTAAATAAAAGAGTTTGTGCTTACTGCTTTAACTTATGTTCTCTCTAATGCTAAAAAAAAGAACTATATTCGATTCGGTAAATGGTATTCGATAAATTGATGAGTACGCTATGGACAGTTATGACACAAGCTGCAATACTCGATCGTATTCAATATCAAAGAAAGTATAAAACGACAGTTTTTATACGCTTTCGGCCTGATACTAAAATGATATCCTGTTCCTGCTGATAATAAAATAACGTATTACAATAGAACAACTACTTGACATATGACGTTTTATAGAAGAGTCGTTCTCGTCTATTCTCCGCTTCGTGGTTCCGTCATAACTTGTTTTTATTACCTAGTAAAAAAGGATACCACGTGCACTATCAAACGCATCCACGTTCAAAGTGTATGGAGTGTGTACGGTTATAGTTTATCGTTACATTTTTATACTTAACAATAAACAACGGTAGTAGTCAACAAGCGCATATCCCTGTGATGAATAGAGATTCCTATACCTTATACTTCATTTAAGATTACATTTGTCTGTTAAACGGGTACCTATACAAAGAAGCAGTTGTTGTAAACCTACATATAACCTTAATAGAAAGGTACGTAAAACCCCGTGTCTTCACCTGGGATACGTATCTTCGCCTAGCGTGAAAAGTTAAAGTTCCCGCCTTATTATTAAGGCAAACTCTCAGGTAGCAAAGTACATGTTTTTCATACTTGCTATTTAGTAATTTTCTGTGCACCGTACCCTAAAATTAATGCGGAAACTACAACTTTTTACACCAGGCGAAAATAGGTATCCCAGGCGAAGACACGGGGTTTTACGTAAACAAAGAAGCAATCGTAAGTACACGTTAAGCGATGATAAGTAATAAATGTATGAGAATAACAGATTCGAACGAAAAGTCACGTGACCATTTCCATACAGTCACGTGACGTATCGCATATGGTACTCGATTGCGGAATGGAATCTTGGGTAGGCCTGCAGGTAAACATTTCTGGAGGGCTACCACGATCTACTAATGCGATTCAGTTTAGGACGTAATCTAGATCACAATGTATCAGTTTCATAGAATAACTGTCAGAAACTGACAAGCTGAACCTAAGATTGATTATGAGCAGTATCGTCATCATAATGGAATGGACACATCACAGCGATCGCCAATTCGCTTGCCCAGCGTGGCGATTATGGTCATTTACCTCCTAATCCTAATGCGTCTACTTATACGTATTCTAGGAGAGGTCTACGTCCAGCAGTGGACTATTATAGGCTGATGATGTGTCTGATGTGTGTTATTCAAATTGGACTGAAGTATCACTGGCCATTCATTTACCGAAGATTGTTGATAGGCAGTGTCATCATACGACACACTACTGCAATAGCCAACCAACTTGCTCAGCGTGGCGATTATGGTCATTACTGCTTAATGAGTCCACAGTGAACCGAAATAGGCTGATGATAGTGATGGTGTGATGACACTGATGATTAATCAAATACAATATTGTGCGTATGTATTATAGCTTATTAAGTAGGTACCCTTTAATATTTGGAAGCGGAAATAGAAATCTGAATACGTATATAAAAAGGTGAAAGCTGTAACTAATTCATTAATATAAATTCAATCTTCTTAGTATCCACGGGTATAGCAATAAGAAAGCCACCTTTACCTATTTTAGAAAAGGTCACAAAAGGTTTTCCTTTATTTGGATCTCAAGTGTAATACTATCATTATAACGAAGGGTATTAGGTGCTTACGAGGGTATTATAATGTAATGACCATAATATAATTGGATTCGCAACTATGTAATATAATTGCAAAGCCCCGAACTTGGATTGTGCGTTATTATGGTATTCATACCAGAGACGAATATGTAATAAAGGCTGTAGATCAGACGTGGCATATAAGGGGGTTATTCATGAACGTCTGCTAGCTTAACAAGCCGCTAATAATTGTTTGTCCCTTTTGCTCTTACGGACACATTGTTAAGACCGAAAGGGACAAACAATTATTAGCGACTTGTTAAGTTAGCAAACATTTATGAATAAGGGGGTTAGTTATTATAAACGAGGGTGATGTGTTTGCATACTAATTTGCCGTAAGTCATTTCAAGTCGAGGCATGATATCTTATTTGTTATTGGCAGACAGTTAACAATTACTTGTAATTGTTCTGAAGCATGGATAGAGTAATACAATGTTTAAAACGGTGATGTTTGACTGTTTTTTGGGCTTCTGGATCATACTTATGAGAAAGAAACCGACCAAGAGCAAGTCGGGCCACCGATTGTTCCGTAGTTCGTCAAAAACGCATGGGCCGATTACGTTTAAAATAGTTTTCACTTAGTGCCTATTCTACACCGTGTTTTTATTGATTTCCGTTAAATTGGATAGGGTACTTAGAACATTAATAGAAGTTGCCTGGTATATCGGCTTTTGTTAATTTCGTAAAACAATTTTTTTTTTCTTTTTTGTACATAATAATTGTAATGGCAAGTGTGAGAGAACCTTAAGAATAAGATCACAGGCGACTGACGGCACACGTCAAAATAAGTAACATTGTGTAGTGTCAGTCATTAAACTTATTTTTTTAATAACTCAATAACAGTTAAGAGTTAAGACACTAGTTTCTTAGAGATATTGATTATTTTTGACCTAAATGAGTTTCCCTTTAATTTAATGAAAATCAATAATAACACGGTGAATAAGCCTAATATTAGGGTGGATGCACATATTTCAAAATGTCAGGATGCAAACCGTTTCATAATGCAAATATTTTCCGACACACTTTTTTATCCTCTTAAATGCAAAATTATTTGCTGTTTTTGTTTCCAAGAAATGGACTAAAGATTAGCTAATTCCATTCACATGATAACAGGGGCTAGTCTTGCTTTTTGGTGCATTTTGATACTTTTTGTTTCTATAATTTGTTTTATTTTCTCTATATTTTTGTCTCATATCATATTAAATGTCTAGGCAGTATGTGTTACATTACGGGAACGAAAACCTAACTATTTTTGAGCTACGACGCACGGTTTAGGAGATACAGCTATTTAAATTGATATATATATAATATATAGGTATAGGTATATACTCGTACTTCGGCGGGATAAGTGCTTGCCCTTTCGTCCCGGCCTCTGTAGTACTGTACCTAGGAACTGACAAATAATGATTACGTATTGTCAAAAAGACTTTGACAATTCTTCTCATTGACAGTAGCCTGTAGAATTGTAGATATACAGTGTATTCATCCTTACTTGTCTTATCATGTAAACAAACCACAGACCAAGTGAAACAAACAAAACGTCAACGATGATCAAAAGACAATCACTAGTGATTAGAAATGTCGATATAATGAAATGTCAGCGATAATTTCACTGCTTAGGTACGTAAATAGAGGATTATCGATTTTACATCGTCTGTCAGGAAGAGAATTAATTCGTATAAGATTATATCAAAAACTATGGTTAAATTTCGAGGATTTTTCTCTGTCGCTCCAACGAAGGCGCCACTAGTCATGAGAAAAATCACATGAAGTGCACCCGTAACGAACAACGTGAAGCGAAGTAGCGAAACGAATGACGTTTGACGTGAAGATTTTATTCAATATTCAATAGACAACTAAGCACTGCCAGTCTTTGAATAAAATAAATATTGAAATCAATTACAAAAACCGGCCAAGAGCATGTCGGGCCATGCTCAGTGTAGGGTTTCGTAGTTATTCAAAAACGGCTGGGCCGATTATGTCCGAAATAGTTTTATGCCAGCCCACTATTCATGATTTTTTTTGGACCTTTGGATCAAAAGTTAGAGGGGGGGTCAATTTTTTTTTCATCTGGAGCGATTATCTCCGAAAATATTGACTTTAGAAAAAAACTTTCTTACAAGCCCCTTTTTCTTTTTAAGAGACCTATTCAATGATACCCCACACTATACGATTACAGCAAATAAAAAAAATCACTCCACATCACCAATAGGGGAGGTACCCGAAAATTTTTTTTTTTAAACTTTTTATTGTATCACTTTGTTGGCATGATCAATATATATACCTGTACCAAATTTCAGATTTATAGTATTAACGGCCACTGAGCTAAGTATGCTGCGGAAAGACGGACATAGCGAAACTATAAGTATGGGTTCCGTTGTTGCCATTTTTGCTACGAAACCCTAATAAATTTTGGTAAATTACTGCAATTTATTTTAATTGCATTTTCCTCGAGTTGTACTTTAAGTATTAATATCGATATATTGACATGCCAACATTATGGTACATAGACAATCTAGACATCGCAATGTCACATCAATGTCAGATGTTTTTAAAGCTATCCGACCGTAACAGCATTTATTGACGAAAATCTTTACAGAAATGATATTTTTCAGTGCTTTTTTGAGTAATTATAATACTTTGCGAGTTTAATTAAGTATGCAACAACATTTGACGTGATGATTAATGTGTAATTGCAGAGAAAAGTGTGATAATGGTTTCAAAAAGTGTTTGTTTACATGATAAGACAAGTAAGGATGAATGCACCTTATGTAGGCTTTCTGAAAATATGTCTTTGTATAATCCTGTTTATTTATGTTTGAGTCGTTTGCGGAAACTTGGGCAGGAAATCATCATAAAGCGTGGAGTTAGCAATAAGAATCTCGCTTTGTATGCCGCAATGAACGTATCTTATTACGTAGGCGATTACACAAAATTAAGCTTTCCACGACGAATGGAGATTTGTTCTGCCACAAGAAGGTTTGTACAGGTTGTTTGAGTATCCTTTGAAAACGGAACCCTGGAAGGATCACTTTGCGTTTATTTCTGTCTGTAAGATCCTTTTTCTCGAGAACAGGCGACGTATCGAGCCAATATTAATATTTCTTATATTTATTGGCTTTTGAAGATATAGGTAGAAGTATCAAACCTTTGCGTCAAAAAAATTGCAAAATATGCGAGTAAGTATTGTATGTAGGTTGTACCTTGAAATATAAAATGAAAACCGGCCAAGAGCATGTCGGGCCATGCTCAGTGAAGGGTTCCGTAGTTATTCAAAAATAGCTGGGCCGATTATGTTTGAATTAGTTTTATTTTAAAGCATTCTGTAAGCCCACGATTCAAGATTTTTTTCATATTTTTTTGGATCCACGAATCAAAAGTTAGAGGGCGGGGGACATTTGTTTTTATTCTGATTAAGATGATTATCTCCGAAAATATGAAAAAACTTTCTCTTGGGACCATTTTTTTAAAGACCTGCCAATGCCCCACACTAATATAGGATTACAGCAAAATAAAAAAACATTTTCACTTTACTACTAGGAGAGGTAGCCTATCTGAAAAAAATATTTTTTTACATTTTATTTTACCACTTTGTCGGCATGATTAATATGTATCCCTGAACCAAGTTGAAAATTTCTATTACTAACGGCCACTGAGCTACGCTGCGGAGAGACAGACAGACGGACAGACATAGCGAAACTACATATAAGGGTTCCTAGTTTACTACGGAATCCTAAAAATGCAGATCAAAATTAACTATTTCAGGAGGAAGGATCTCAGTTGTGGTGATTGTGTGTCACTTTCCAACTGAAGCTATCGATAGGCAATATTGTCAATACTGCTATGCTATTCTCTTATTCACACATTCGACGCTGTGTTCGTCAACGAGCTCGACGACGAGACAGCCTTCACTTCGACGTAGAGCGCAGCGCTGCGGTAAACGGTATTCACCAACATAGAACAGCTCGTCGTCGAACTGTAGGCGGTAACTCTCGACGCAGTGTAGTTACAGCTCACGCCGCATTCGTTGCCGAGCGCTAGTGTCGTTTAAAGTACATTAGTGAATACCATTTTTAGGCTCGACGCTGCCGCAGCGCTGACACAGCGCTGTTAGCAAGGCGGTGGTACCGCGTCTAATCGCTTGTCGTCGTTGCCGTCGCATTGGTTGTAAGTATGACTGTGTACTTATTATGAATTGGTTCGATACAAAGGCACAGGCAGTTGCTGGTAAATTTTGGAATTATGTTACAATGTACAGAACACAAGTCAAAATAAATGTGTTTCATTCTCATGTTTATCGCTTATTCAGAACATCTGTTCACTTCCAACTAAAATGTTTAAAATATGAGCCTTAATTTTGTGAATACATTATACGATTTAACTTCTAGAACTCTTGTCTTACAAATGTAAGATTTTCACTTAGGTTTTTATCATAATCTGTGCGGGATTCGTAAACTACGCATAAGAGAAAACATAAATGCAGGCGGGACGAGGTCTTAATAGTTTACATTTTGTATATTATCCTATTATACTACCTCTATTGTAGAAAGTGAGCATTTTTATTTGACTAAAGTGTAGATAAAAAAAAAAAACAAATAAGTAATTAATATATGCCATGGGCCTGTTAAGTTGTCGTTTTGGTGCAAATTCCTAACATCTAAAGGTGCATTCAGACCAAACGAGCATTCGCTATTCTATCCCCCGCTCTAAGAAATCAACGAATCACGATTTGTGTAACAATCGAATTTCGTAGAGTGGGGGGTTAGAATAGCGAATGCTCGTTTGGTCTGAATGCACCTTTAGCTCGTCTGAATGCACTTTTATATTTGTCCTTAGATACAATTGCAGAAAGGCATCGTGGCTTGGCTTGCTGTTCAGAAGAATGACATACCTACAAAAAGTAATAAATGTATTAAAATAAAATATTTTAAAATAAAAATAAAACCGCCTTCAAAAATTCGCCAGAACTAAAAAGTTAAAAATAATTTTATTTCCTACTTCTTAGGATTTCCTACCCAAACCTTTAAACCTTTTACCCTATTCATTGAAATAAAATATTATGGCTAGGTATCCTACAGATTTCTTAGAAGTCGGTGCCAAGCCAATTACATTCATAGGTATATATTAGATAGAGCTTTGTAACTTACTATCACTCCGATTATGCTTTTATCAACAGAATGGTCAGCCTCAGTCATTTTCATGAAAGCATAACCGGAGTGACAGTAAGTTACCAAGCTCTACCAAATACATATATACTCGCGAAGTGAACATATTTGGCTTGGCACCGACTTCTAAGAAATCTGTAGGATACCTAGCCATAATATTTTATTTCAATGAATAGGGTAAAAGGTTTAAAGGTTTGGATAGGAAATCCTAAGAAGTAGGAAATAAAATTATTTTTAACTTTTTAGTTCTGGCGAATTTTTGAAGGCGGTTTTATTTTTATTTTAAAATATTTTATTTTTTGCTTTTTAGTAGTGTATTTTATATAAAATCGTTATTTAGTATGCTCTAAATACTTATAATTAGAATGTACTGCACTGTAGTAGGCCAGAAAACCTGAACTGGCTAACTTATATGAATATACAACAAACCGTCTGTGCGATATTCAAAGAATTATCCTATTATCAAGGAGTTATACATTGTATCATCAGCAGGTAAAGGTATGAATCATTTCAAAGATTATAGGTAACAGCCTTAGCATGCCTATTTAAAGAATCACTAACCGCTAACCAACATGTCATAACTACTAAGCAAACACTTGAATAGATCTCGAAAATGTATGACAGTTGTTATATTCAAAGAATTATCCTCTAACTCCTAATCCTTAAGGAGTTATACCTTTCATCATCAGCTCACCAACAGGAGACTATGACCACCTAAAGGCAAATACTCGAATAGCTTCCAAAATACGTGTAATATTATATATTTAAGAATTATCCCCCAACTCCTAATCTCTAAGGAGTTGTACCTTCCATCATCAGTTCACCAACATGAAAGGATGACCACCTAAAGGCAAATACTCGAATAGCTCCCAAAATACACGAAATATGTTATATTTAAAGAATTATCCCCCAACTCCTAATTACTAAGGAGTTGTACCTTCCATCATCAGATCACCAACTTAAGACGTTCATGACTAGACGCAAATACTTCATTAGTCTTCGAAAATAAATGAAAAATGTCATGTGTGCCTACAACATTTGAAGAGTTCCCTCGATTTCTCCAGGATCCCATCATCAGATCTGGATTCGGTGACAATGGGACCAACTAGAAGGTATACCCTTTCAAACAAAAAAAGAATTTTTCAAATCGGTCCACGCGTCTTCGAGTAATCGGGGAACATACATAAAAAAAAAAAAAGATTTCGACGAATTGTAAACCTCCTCCTTTTTGAAGTCGGTTAATGACTGATTCGAATGGAAAATCAGAAGAGAATACTTTATGGAATCGAATCTATCCATTATAGTGTAGTACAATTATTACTATACACGGTGCCCAAGAGGAAGGGGAAAAAATCAACAGCGGATTTCTGATCTTTGAAGTTAAAAATGTCATATGAAGTTTTCTGGATTGAGTCTATTTTAAGAGAAAATTATATTTTTTCCTAAAACCGTTTTAGCCCGTTACGCTGTGATTACGCCCGTTAGCCGTGTGGTGACGGCAGTAAGAATACATTTGTCACCACCCCAACTCCTCCTGCGGGTGTCGTAAGAGTCGACTAAGGGATTGAAGTGTCACTTACCATTATTTCATAAAAGATTGTTGATGGGCAGCAGCGTCATCATAGTGGACACATTACTGCGATCGCCAATCCGCTTGCCCAGCGTGGCGATTATGGGCATTTACCTCCTAATGCGTCTATACGCATAGTTAATAGGAGAGGCCTACGTCCAGCAGTGGACTATCATAGGCTGATGATGATGATGATGATGACGCTATGATAAACGCATTTTATGTTGTCTTAGTCCTGTCACACTTAATTGACAGACATCAAATGAACAAACAAAATTTTTAATTACCTAAATAAAAAATAAAAATAAAACTTTTAAAGTGCATTTTTCACGATAGTTTCATTAATAAAATCCCTTTTTTTGTATTGAGGCATTCAAAACATCAAAAAAAAACTAAAAAAATTTTTTTTTTTTGCATATTTGACCAAAACTTACTTAACATTTCTTGCTTCTTTTAGTCTCAGGAATATGCTGTTAAATTTTTTCCCTTTCCTCACGGGCACGGCATTATATTGGTTTAAACTTTCACGATTATCGCACACATTTTAAAGACGATCGGGTCTTAATCGCGTAAACTTACGTTTAATTATAGACCCGTTTGCCCTTAAAATATGACAATTATTACTCTTTGCTAATCGCATGCGCTTACATGATATCTTGGCTAGGCCGGCAGATCTGATTAAAACATATTCTTCCACGATATATTTCATATAAGTAGATTAGAGTTACGTATACTCTGAAAGGAAATTAGGAAAGTTACATGAATTGTATGTTTAGGCGCACCCTAACGAACCCAATATGTTTCCCCCTTCGTTTCCAGGTCACTCCCTCGTTGATCATTATGAATATGCCTTGACCATGAAGCGTGGTCCAGTTTAGTATAAATAACATTTTGTTTACGGTTAGTTTCCGCACTTCTGTATGGTTAGGCGGACCGAAAATATCCATCGCAGCCGTTGTCTTAATGAGGTTAGACCAGCAAAAATCAACGCGAATTGCGATGGCTGATCCAAGCTTCCGAAGCTATACGTCCCAGGTTCGAATCCGAGAGCATCTCTTTGTGTATACATTGTGGAAAGATAAATCGGGCCTTGGACCGGGAACTACCTTAAATCCTTAGTTGACTCATTTAAGGGCCCGACTTTTCTTTCCAGCCTGTATAAACTGTACAGAAGAGCATAACAGGAAAGTATCTATTCCTCAGCCAGTCAGTATTTTTATTTATGCTTAACATGGTATGTCTAGGTCGATTAGTGTAAGAATGTCCCACAATGTTAATTTTATTTAATTTATTTCTAACATTGATACAATACTTAAAACTACTACCAAAACTTCGCCAAACTGCAAAACAGTTTGTTGGCGAAAGAAAAAGACACCCTTCCATAAACTTACATCTAATATCTATTCTATTATTATACCTACCTATAAATAGCTAGTAGCGCAGAAGGCATCACATTGTCGGCTGTTTTTAAATAAGTAGGTACCTATGATAAACGAGTTATGTTGCCTACCGCCAGCATGTTACCTCTCGCACCACAAATACATGTACATACATATAATTAATCGCTCTCGGTTCGAGGTATTTTTTTGGGTTGCGGGTCTGCGTGGTATTGTCTTCCGTTACCGTGATCCATAGTCATCATCATCACCATCATTATTATTACTATCATCAATATCATCATCATCATATCAGCCGAAAGACGTCCACTGCTCCTCCAAAGATTAACGCAATGACCGGTCCTACGCCACCCGCATCCAGTGGACTCCTGCTATCTTCACCTATAGGCTTATGATAGTACCGCGGCCACGTTCTAACAAGTATTCAAGTGCAAAAGAGATGCGTAGCCCGATAAATCGATGAAACGGGACAATTCTAAGCCACCAGTGGCCTTGTTCACCATAATTACAAGTGTGACAATTGTAAAATATCACTATTACTGACGTCACAGGCATCCATAGGCTACGGCTACCGCTTACTATCGGACGGTCCATGTGCTTGTTTTCCACCAACATAAAATTATTACTAACAACGTTATTATATCGTTAATAAACTATTTTTTATTTTCCGAAACCCGTGACAATTGTCGCAAAGTTTAGTACAATTTTAATAAAATCTTGACCACGAGATTCGACTTTATGTCGGAATTTCGCTACAATTGTCGTGTTTTTTGTGACAATTGTAATTTTGCTCCGCAAAAAAGTAGTTACTGCTGGTTTATTAAAGTTCCTGAACTATATTTTATGTTGGTGGCAAACAAACGCACGGCCCTTCCGATGGTAAGCGGTAACTGTAGCCTATAGACGACCCCGATTGGAGAAAGAGTAAATTTACAATTGTAGCACTTGTCAATGTGGTGGAATTGGTGCCAGGTCATCAGTCCACCTTGTGGGATAATAATTGTAGTAATATTTCATTAATTAATTTCATTTGAATTTAGAGTACCTAAGTATCTTACCTAACTTATTGACGAACATCCCGTGACGGCTGAAAGTTATAAATTGACAGTTCAACAAACTCCAAAGGTACGCGAAATATCACTCTGATTGTGACATGAAATCTCGTTTGTTTTTCCAATTTCTGTTTAATCGAAAAGGGATTTGTATTCAAACGAATATTCGTGTTTCAGAATAAGTAGAAGCGCTCCGACAGTCCTTAAATCTGGCGTTTTTGTAATTATTTCAGTGTCTGTCAATTTATGAACTCCACTAAATTTTGTTATTACTTTAAAAATCGTATCGTCATCTCACTAGAAAACTGAAATTGAATAGGTATGAAACTTACACGTACAATGTTTTTTGTAATGACAATTTGAAATATAATTTAATTTCTAATAAAAAAATACCGTGAACAAGACAGTATATTAAATGCTTTTATTAATGTTAAGCGAGTTATTCTACATAAAATATATGGTAATAAAGTGCATGAAGACCTCTCTTTTCATGTCCTAACACTTGTGTTTCTTGGCTTATATAATAGCAATCATCTTTATTCACATAAAACAACCAAATAAAATTAAAGACAACAATATTAAAAACTCAAAATAAATTACCCCGTAGGTCCCCATACTAAATATTTACATTTTGTCTCGTAGGCCACTTAAAGTTACCTCGCTGAATGGCAATACTCGTACCAATTCGTTGGGCAATAAACGAACCAGCCCTATGGTCAGTGAAGCAGGCTATATCATATTATAGGATATTCCTTGCTGTTTCATTTCGTGTAGGTAATACTATGATCACTAAAATAATGGTTAACATAAGTAGCAAATTTTTATGACTTTGTGTGTATCATTTGGAACAATATAGTCAATCCAAAAGAAATCAAAATATGGAAAGATAGTTTCTGTTAAATTAGGTATAACATTTTAATGTCATATTTTACCAAATAACATATTACTACGTATTTATTACTACGTACCTAGATATTTCTAAGCGGTTTAGTAAAAACTTCGTATTTTGTAGCTTGCCATAAAGGCACTTAGATATTTAATTCGTATGCAAGCTAATTCAGTCCTTCCTTATGTTAAGTGTCAACTTAGGGCGTTTTCATATTTTATGTAATAAAAAAACGTCCAGTTCTATTTATAACCCTCGCTAACGGCAGGTAGAACTAGAAAGCCTTTGAAAATATTCGTCAAATAATTTAGTGAACCCACATTTTCAAGGCATGTAATCATTAAACATGAGATATGGTTCAAGCTCCCTGTCACTCTCAGTCCTCGCTAAAGGCTCGTTCACACAACTTTGCCACCCTTGGTGGCAGTAAATGGTCTTGAAGTTTGGCCTGCGGCTTAATTAAGAGATTCATGAACTTTATCGAAATACCAAGCAGGATATAACTTAGGTCGCCTAAGGTAAATCTGTATCATATTCTAGGTACCTAGAATCTTTACAGGTGGGGAAAATCAGTCATACAATTGGATAAGCTTCAGTGCCTGAGGAAAATTGCATGATTTTTTTAATTCGGTTATTATTTATTTCATCAAAAACTTATTGAAAAGGTATCTTGCATGTATATAGGTATATGTAGCAGGTATTAAAAGACTCATCGGTCTTCGAACTTCTTATAAGGATATTAACACTTTCATCTTACATGGAGGCAAAAAAACTAAAATCTAGCGCAGATAAATAGAATCCCGACGTATCGGTTTTTGTATCGTCTAAATTTACGAGCATTGTCGGCATAAAATAAGTATTCGCAACACACTCGGCAGTGTAGACGACCCTTTTCAGATGCAAATCGGAAAGTTTAGGAACTTGCTCAACTTTCAGCTTTTATTCGGCGTTTGGCGTTCAGGCGTCAACAGCATACCAGTTGATATGGGTAGGTACTTATTGGTTGGTGATCCTTGAACTCTTAGTTGAAGTTCGGAAAAAAAACAATCTAGAGGTTATTTGAAATATTAACTAGGTATTGAGATTAGATTGAAATCGTAGGTTCGTGCATGAATAATGTTAAACTATCATCCTTTTGGCGTTCGACATTGGACCTTCAAATGCTTCCCTATTGGAGTAGTTTATGGGCATGAATCATGAAGTTTTTGAACTTTCAGCTGGAAAGTTTGAAGGAATCAATCTACAAGATACTTGTTAAGACTCAGACGTCGTACAGAAGATACCTTGTCAGAAGCCCCTCTCTGATATGTCTCGCGTAGGGATAGGAACCGGTTTTGTTAGAAAAACCTCGATATAGCTCAATATTTTAAAATGTTTTACGCTCTTTATGTAGTATTCAACATTTTATGTAATAATTAACATCATATTTTTCAATTACTCAATTAACAAAAAAAATATAAACCAAAGAACGAAAAAGAACGGAATTCGATCCGTTCTTTTGTATGGAGAAAAAACCGGTATCCGATAGGGATCAGCGATGTTGGTCCGAGACACAGGGGTGACCAACATCGCCATCTAGTGACAAGTGATATCTAGCGGACAGGAATGGAAATGGACCCTTTTTCGCTGAGTGGCCTAGTAGTCACAGCAAAACAGAACGACATCATGGAATGAGCCGCCCCTAGCGTAGCATAGGTAACTATCGTCCGAGCTTTGAACTTTCGACTGAAAGTTTCTAAGGAATCAATTTACGCCCTGCGGGTTAGTTGGCGTATTGAGATGAGATTGGAATCGTGTTGTTTTGAACAACTTCCATAGGTATATGATATACAGAGTGGACATCACGTTCAATTTTTTATTATTTGCAAACTATAACGGTAAATATAGTGCTTGTACAGTAGTAATAGTAATACTTTTCGGGTAAATAGTTATAGAGAAAAAAATCATGTCAATGATTCTTTAAGTAATCTATCTAAACTGCATTGAAAAGTTCAGCAATCAATAAAATACAGTTACCTAATCGGGGACGTATTTTGTAAGTATATCGTTCGACTCGAATCATAGCAACTTTTATTTTACATACGCAAATAAGACAAATAGAACAATTTCGAAAATGAGGACAAGGTCAGTATGCACAAGCATTTTATTTGAGTCACTGCAGTGTACTTACTGTTATTTAATATTTGCACACTGATAACCGGTGACAGCTGCTCTTTCAGTTGCCTCGCCCCTTCAGTGACATAATTACATTTGCCAAAACAAATTCGTCTCAAAGTATAGTATATTCTCAAAAACTTTTTCGTTAACCCTTAATTTGACAAAAGTAAGGGATGGTCGCGTGTTCCATCTTTCTTGCCACTCAATAGTGTTAATAATTGTGATTCAGAAAAAATATAAAAAATGGGTCAAGTATTTTGGGCGTTGTCGAATACTTTACATGATGTAGGTACCTAGTTCAAAATATGAACATAATCATCATCATCATCATCAATCTATGATAGTCCACTGCAGGACGTAGGCCTCTCCTATTAACTATGCGTATTATACTCGTAGACGCATTAGGAGGTATATGCCCATAATCGCCACGCTGGGCAAGCGGATTGGCGATCGCAGTAATGTGTCCACTACGATGACGCTGCTGCCCATCATCAAATATTTTATCAAATAATGGAAAGTGACACTTCAATCCCTTAGTCGACTCTTACGACACCCGCAGGAGGAGTTGGGGTGGTAACAAATGTATTCTTACTGCCGTCACCACACGGCAGAACATAATACAAATCATAATATAGTAGGGTTCATGCAAAGGAACATATTTCGTCGCATCTTGTCACAGGCATCCCCAAATTTGTACAAGATAACAATCCGCCACAAGCTCCTTCAACTTTACTACCGAGCCATTTACATGTGTCTCGTAAGTCTCAGGACTAATCTCTGAGACGACATGCTCCCAGCTTTAATAATAATATGCTGCTGACATTAGACTATCACTGCACTGCCAGCGATATGTTGCCAGGAGACAGACTGAAAACCGCAACCTTCTTTTATTCTTCATTATATTTTTTAAATTTTTTTTTAATTATTTTTGCGTTACAGGACGAAACCCTGAAAAGACATGTACCTATTTTAATTCCAACTTTAAGTGCAAATTGAAGCTGGACTGCTATATACTCAAAGGCTGTTAATAAAGGCGAGCAGCTAATTCAACTGACATTTATTTTCGGTTAAAATTCTTACGACGAGACAAAATTAACAGGCGTTGTATAATACTTTGTGTCATTCTCTCTATATTTATATGATTATATATAACTGTGACGGGAAGGCAATGCAACAATGAACCTCAACAAATACGTAAACACGTGAAATCTTTGTTTGTACGGCGTTATTTAGATAGTGCCGTCTGGGGTGTGTCGGTAGTGTGTATCAGTTTATTCGCCATGATTGTTTGTTTGGCTAAGGAATTATCGAGTGTTGACTGCGATGCGCGTAAATAGTTTTGTAGAATCTGACTTAACATCATACTGTCAATAATATTGCGGATTAAAGCCATTACTTATAACGTAATGGCCCTCATCGTATCTAGTTTTTTTATATTATATGGGCCTGGGAAATTGGTACGGACTGAAAAACAATTTATTGAGTGTGACAATAAATAAAGTTAAATGATTGTAATGCATTTGTAAACTTATTTGCATAAATATTTAGTGAAAAAAAAACATATTATCGAATAAATAAAGCATATAAGCAAAAAGTGACTTTTCAGGTGACGAAATGACTATAAGTACCTATACCATTTGTCAGTTAAATCTAATAAAATGTAAACAAACCTAAAAACTTGCAATATTCCTCAATCACGCACATTAAGAACCAACTTAAAACCTTGAGTTAGGTACATTAGAACATACATTTTAAATTAACATTATTGATATTTATTAGTATTAACGTAAAATGTATCTTTGAACGTGTTTCACGATATGTTTCAAAGACGTCAAATGCTACGAAAAATCAGCCATGTTAGTTTACATTTTTTTTTTAATTTTCCTGACGAATGGTATAGGTATCTACGGGTGAATACTTTATGACACATATGTTTGTATCAACATATGATAAATTTAAGTAATTCCCATGAAAACCCATTCAGATATACCTTTTCCTCCGCTTGCCAACAAGGGTAATATTATTAGGTATACACACTGCGACACAATTGCCAAGACTCTTATAGAATTAGGAACAAGGAAGTATTGTTTACGAAAAGGGTAGGTATTGAGAACAAGCGTATTATGTATCGAAGCGATCAAAGTCAAAAGCAGTATATGGGTTGCTTAGGGATAAGTATTTATACCTTTACAGTGCTTGACATACATGTATGTAATAAATATAATTCCGATAATAATTATGAGTTGCTACCGACATAAAATACTCGTATTTAAATCTAATAGGGACGAATCTCTTAACGGGTGTTAATATAGACATTAATACAATAATAATAATTACATTTTGGATACATTTTAATCAGAATTACAGTAAAACAATATCCATACAAAATTATTCAGTACCTACGCAATGTAATGCAAGTTGCAACAATACTCGACTCGTTGACATGCAGCTATTTTTACTGTATACAGGAACATAATTTGCTCCGAATCCAAATCTTATAATGAACTTCTAATATTCACTCATAGCAGTAATAAGTGATTCGTCATAACAGTAATTCCTTAATATTTTTCGAAATGGCAACACTGAGCTGTCGTAAACTACCTACTTTGACGCTTCAATAAGAATATTTTATCGCTGAACATAAATCAGACACATAAAGCATTTTCTAGGTTATTGTCGTGTTACTGCCAGTGAACTGTAGAAACCGTAACACAAAATATTGTGTTCGCCTGTCAATATTAATTGATTTCACTAATACCGCTATTACTGCGTTTATCCTTGAATAAAAGTATTTAGGAGACAGGACATAATGTACTATTTAAGATAATATCATCATTTTATTACTGTATTTTTGGCTGAATATTAATATCGGCCATAAGTTTTGGTGCTAAGGAGAGATATAGTCCAATAAATCATAAGTAACGTTTTAGTAACAAATAAAATTAAAAAAAAAAGTTTTTGCAGACGCTTAATTACGTTTAACGACGTTATTGCCAGATGACGTTGCATGCGGAGTTATTTTGTATGCAAATAATTGGATGTGAAAATTTCAGGATTTCAAAAATATCTGCGACCATTTATAACATGGACGTCTAACGCCAGCTCAAAAATGCCCCCAAAACCAATTGTTCAATTGTGCCAAGATGGGCAGGATATAACGCTTTTTGTGACACCGCGCATATTTCGGCGCAACATCTTTGACAAATGTTTATTGAATATCGCCAATCAAAACTTTGATGGACCAATCACAACTATTTTTAAATGGCGGTTTAAGTTTTTATAGGTTGAAATTCAAATTCATTGCCGTGGTGCATTGAACAGGGGGTGACACTTGTCAAATAAAATTCAGGACTGTTTTTGAAAGGCAATTTAGTACGGCGAGAGGCTTCCATGTTTTATTTGTTCGTAGAAAAATGTCCAACCTAATAATAAATATTACAACTGTCCATAAAGGTTAGAATCGAAAAATAAATTCCAAACCACGAAATGCCCTCGACATGAAATTATGGAAGCAACTGGGCTTTCAATTGGCTAGAAGAACAATCCAATACTCGTGCTATATTATTCAACAAAACCACTCAGTGAAGACGTTTGCCTAAAATAAGATATCGGCGTCATAGCTTCTATCGTACATTACATATTCAAAACGTTCTTGAACTGCATAATTGCATATAGGCAATGCTACTCACGAATACGTGTGCCTCGGTTCCTGCATAGATCATGGTGTCATATTAAAGGCTTCCAATTCTAATATTCGGTCCATTTTAGTATTCGCATAATACGACGGTATTCGATTTTTTTTATTACCAGTTAAAAAGTCACTTTAGGGCAACAACTACTTACTAAGTTTCAATTTGAACTCTGGATGAATGTTATTACATTATTCGTATTTAGTCTCTTTTTTTTGATGATTGATGAAATACTGGTTGGTTTGACAATGGCGATCTTTTTTTTACTGTCGGTGCATTTGGATCGTAACTTTCGTAGCAGATGCAAAAAGAACTAAGGAACTAAACAAATGTACTCTGAAATATTGAAAGAACGTGGATTACATGGCCACCATCTTCTAAAGGTATTCATTAAATTAAAAATTAATCCGATTAAATTCCACCGTGTATATACATACAAATATTTAAAAAAAAAATTTGTTTCTTGATAATATAATAATGTTTGTTTGTTTTTCTTTTAACAATTTGCATGTGTGTCTGTGAATGTGCTCAATCATTCGCTATGTGTTAATTTGTTCTATCACTATATGTGAGTTCCTGTAATTGGCTTTCTGTTTGTATTCTTACTTACTATTTAAGATGTGAAGCTGTTGGTTCTCCTTAAATAAATAAAATAAAATAAAATAAAATAAAATATTCAAATAGGCGAAAGTTTCCCGAAACGAACTTGACAAAACAAAACATTATATTGCTAGTAACCGAAACTGGTGAAAAATGATTCCAAGGATAAGGCACAATATTTCAGGCATATGGGTACTCGCCGATGATTACCTTAGAGAATACTTCAGCACGAAGAAACTCAGTTGCATATATTTCATAGTTTATACTGAATGAAATCTGGGACGTGATCCGAAATAACAAGGCATGAATAATTGATGAAAACATAATAAGGTTGAAATCAAAGCTACTTCGTCCGTTTTCAATCATAAAAAGCTCAATCAAGTGTTGTATAAAGTGACGATATACATAAAAAAAATGTTTTTCTGCCCTCTGGCCGGCAAGCAGCACTTTGCCGGCCGCTGCGCTAAACTAAGTTGCCGCCTGCCGGCTCCGTTGAGCAGAAAACTAATATTCACATCTCAGCCGTTAAATGGGAAAGCCTCGGATCACATCATGATCACATTCGACGTCATCCGAGACATTTCCCACTTAAACGGCCTTGGCATCTAATCTACTATACACCGTGTTTTTATTGATTTCCGTTAAATTGGACAAGTTACTTGGGACATTAATAGAAGTTTCCTGGTATATCGGCTTGTGTTAATTTCGTAAAATGTTTTTTTTTTTCGTTTTCATACATAATAATTGTAATGGCAAGTGTGAGAAAACCTTAAGAATGAAATCTCAGGTGACTGACGGCACATGTCAAAATAAGTTTCATTAGGATGTAATAAAGGTTGCAATACACTTGATAAGTCATTAAACTTATTTTTTAAATAACTCAATAACAGTAAGAGTTAAGATACTAGTTTCTTAGATGAATTGATTATTTTTGACCTAAATAAGCTTCCCTTAAATTTAAAGGAAATCAATAAAAACACGGTGTATAAAAAAAAACATAAATAATAAGGCGTGATGGAAGCGTGCTGAAAAGAACGTCAGATAGTGATAATGTCGTTCCCAGGAAACCCTATATAATTTCCAATATTCCCAAATGGTAATAAATAATAATTAGGTATATTGGTAAAATTGGAAGCTAAATTGCCGCGAGCAGCACATCACACAAATTTATTCATTGCTTCAATCATGTCACTGTTACCGCACCGTTCGCCTACCAATAATTATAGCTATTAATCAGGCCTATAAGGTTAATGACGATTCTAATCTACAACATTTATGAATAAACGACAATTAACGCGACACTTGCATATTGCACACAAATACTTACTTGTATTACAGGGTGTTTCCTGGGGGGGTGTACTAATACGGTTCAGTTTAGGTCGAGAGAAAGGGACCAGGCTATACGAGTCGTATTATCACTGTGCCGTTCCCTGAACCTAAACTGAATGGCATTAGTACGTCATGGTAACCCCCCTGATCCTGACTCACTCATCCATCAATGAATTTGAATTTCAACACCGTATATAGGAGTTATGCTAAATAATTTTTTGTGATCGCGAAAAAAAACACTTTCGCATACATGTCGATCACGTGACTAATATGTATGAAAAACTTTTTTTTTCGGGATTTGTCCAGTCAAGTGCAAAAATAAGTATCGAAAGAATCCGCTCATAATAGTTATTTGTTATACAAGGGTGCAAAGTTGTATTTTAACCGAGTGTGGAATTGCAACACGATATAGCGAACGGATTCTAGGGTTGAACCATGAGCCAGCGAATGGATTCTATGGTTGAACCACGAGCGAAGCGAGTGGTTCGAAAATAGAATCCTGAGCGAAGCGAGTGATTCAAGAATATAATCCTGAGCATATAGAGTGTTGCAATACACACGAGCTAAAATAACTTTGCAGCCGTGTGTAACACAAAACTTTTCACCTTCCTTAAGTGAGGAAACACAACATAATAAAAACAACTGATCTATGTAAAATACACTTTTATTTTAAAAAATCAAGGGAAGTTCAAACTTTGCACTCTTGTGGATAAAACGCAACTTTGCTATCTGTTTTTAAAGAATAAAAAAGCCCTTTACGAGCAAGGAAGGTGAAAAATATGTAACGACGTTCTTATTACACAGAATTAGATAGAGTGCACTGGGACATATTTTTGAACATTTGTGTATACACCTTATTTTGTCTTTGACTGTCCCACAGTAAAAGTTGCATAGTATGACAAATCTGTCTATACAGTGTGTGCAAGGTTATAGGTTAGATTAGTCACTCAGGAAAAGCTGTAATTTGTAGACAGAGTAGGTACGCACTGGACGGTATTAATTTGTAATTAATTTATCTAGAACTTCTGCTGATTACGTACAAAAATTACTTATTACGAGTAGGTACCTGAACCCCACCCAGCCGTTAAATTGTTGACACTTGTAAAGCGTACTCCTTTACCAAACAAAAACAAACTACCACAATACTAATTGGAATCTCGAAAATTCTTGGCTCAGTTGCAATGTGTTTCAAATAATACAGAAACTTAATAGCGCTTTCATAAATAGACTCTAATTATATCTTGAGAAAACTTGTGCTAAAATCTTTAACTTACGTATATATTCCAACGCTCAAACTTTTATAACTGACGTAACTAGAAGGGTGAAAAATACCTACTGCAAAACACGTTCGCTTAAATAGCTTGAAATATTTTCAAGTATATAAAAGAATCTGGATAATTTTAATAAAACTTTGGCTGCAGTCACGCAATGCCAAACTCGTGTAATGAACGATCCAAGAAGCTAGGTTCATTCTCAAATAGTTCACATAATATTGAAATGGTAAGAATGATAATTAAATTTCTTTCGGCCATTCACGTGTAAGTAGCTTAAGTCAATTTATAAAATATAAATGCAATCTAGTACGACAATCGAAATTCAAGGTCTTGTAAAATTTAAGTCGAGATTGCTCAACTTGAGATTTCTTGTCTTCATCATCAGCCTGTCTCAGTCCACAGATATTTAGACGTAGGCCTCTTAGGTATATTAACTATGCGCATGGACGTTTGGATGTATTAGGAAATGAAAGCCCATAACCGTCACGCTGAGTAAGCGGATTGGCGATGTCAGTAGTCTCTCCACTATGTATCATCTATAAACCAATGGTCAGTAATACGATTTCTTGTAGTTGACAAACCTAGTATGGTTTGGTAAAAACAAAAGTTCACACAATCGTATAGGTACTTATATTAACTATGCCAATCCATTCACGATCGCTAACTAATCAGTAATTGAAATCTACCAAGATTTCGTTCCGAACTCGAGATTGCATCCATCCCCTGATACAAAAATAAAATGGGTAGGTACAATTTTCAGATAAGACGTAACGAAGCAACTCCAAAATACTGATATGAAGACCTCTGTTAGGTACAGAAGAGGAATTCTCACATGTAAGTACTTAACGAACACTATCTGTAGCACAAAACTCAATCTCTCAACTTATATTTATTCCTACTCGTAGACCTTTATGAAGGTTCACTAATGTTTAACCAAAACAATGTTAGCAAATATTTATTTTACAACAAACGTTTCACCAATGTAGTAAGTGGCAAAAATGTTATTCCGCAAATGTATCATTTTACAAAAACTCAATTGACAAATAATCAGTAAGCAATTAATACATTAGAACAATGTATAAATTAATAAATAAATCAATTGTATATTTTACATGTCACCTAAACCTACGTTTAACATATATGTACATTCACCGAATACCTATCTCGACCATTTTCGATTTTGGGGAAAAGTTTTCTGGGTTACAATAAAAAAAAATAACCTCGAAGACTAAGGCGGGAGCAAAGCTCCCGCCTTAGTCTTCTAACCTAACCTATCCGAGTCGGATCTGCCCCGGAAGGTTTTGTTCGCTCGCTTCGCTCGCTCACTGCAGATTTTGGTCAATATTACTATGAATGTTATGTTAATTTGATGTCGAATATCTCGGCCATTTTTGATTTTGGGGAAAAATTTACTGGGTTGCAACAAAAAAACCCACTTTGCTATACTCCAACCCATTTTAACAAACATTTTTAGGCTAATGGTAAATTTATTAGTTTACTTTGTTGTTAAATATTCTTTTGCCAAAAATACCTCTTATAAAATGATATTTTATTTGTTAATTATTTGGCTAAGATAATAAATTGTCAAAGATGTTTTTGTCGAAAAAAGGATTTGCCGAAACATAATTTTGCCAGTAGTTGGTTGCCAAGTGTAAATTTGTTAAACAATTTTTGGTCAAACGACAGGATACCCTTTATGAAATCTCGGGCCTCACTGAAAATCAGCGTTGCGGTGCACTCGTGACTACAAGCTGAGTGAGGCGCAACTTCGATATCATCCTTTTTAAATTAATATAATTTTAAGTTATGTTTTGTGCTAATAAATTCATTTCATTTCATTTCAAAATCAGGATACAAAGATTGAACAACTCCATGATCACCGCGTCTAAGCACCGTAGGTAGGTATACAAGTGCCTGCAGCTAGAGCTGTCTTATACGGGAATGTCGGCGTACCTACCTAATTAAATCATTAATATCATTATAGTGGCGTTCAGAATTGCATGGACGATTTGTGAATGAATTCATTCATAAACTGGTAATGCAATTTTGAACCCGACTGTACAATATAACTGTAGGTTGGAAAAAAGATGCCCACTCATTTCAACCATAATAAATCACTACTGCACTACCATTGAGCAAATCGCTGGTGATTTAAGTCTAAATGAGACTGTGACTTGTCTTCCATTTTGGATAATATTTTTTTCACGAGTGTTTTTATTTCCACGCGAAGAGAGAGTGAATTGTGAAATTTGAACTTGGGTATTTTTTAAACACTTGATAGAAACGTAGAAAAGTATTTTTAGTACAGATGGTGTACTTTTTAGGCTCTAGTGCAAGTGGGACATTTTACGTCAGGTCCAAAACTTCGGAAGGCCATCTGTACTAAAAAATGTCGTACGAGACACGTGCAAAAACGAAATTCGTAACTCGTGTCGATTTACGAATTTCATGTTTTTCGCACTTGTCGTAATGTACTATTAATTTATCTAAATTATCTTTGGGGGAGGCCTATGTTCAGCAGTGGACGTCTTTCGGCTGATATGATGATTCGAAAAATAACTTTTATTTGCATAAACAATTGCTTTTAATGTCTACCTTTCTTGACTTTGCACTAACATTTTGTGACACATCCATAACTTTGTGTCATATCATACATAGCAAGTTAAACATTTTCTTACCAAAATGGATATGGCAATTGTAAAACTACTTATCATCATCATCAGCCTATGATAGTCCACTGCTGGACGTAAGCCTCTCCTATTAAGCGTATAAACGCATTAGGAGGTAAATGCCCATAATCGCCACGCTGGGCAAGCGGATTGGCGATCGCAGTAATGTGTCCACTATGATGACGCTGCTGCCCATCATCAATCTTTTATCAATTAATGGTCAGTGACACTTCAATCCCTTAGTCGACTCTTACGACACCCGCAGGAAGAGTTGGGGTGGCGACAAATGTATTCTACTTATATCTCATGACTATTATAAGTTAAACATTAATTATATGTAACAAAAAATAGTACATTAATATACTAAAGTGTCAGTTAAGTTAAATATTGCAAAATTATAAGACATTCCAAGAAATATTTTTTTTTGTTTCATTTCGCTCTCCTCTAAACCAAGGCAAGTGGCGTATAGCACAATTGCATTCTCACCCGACGTAATATTGAATATTATTTTACCACAAATAATCCTGAATCCCACCCAGACCAACAACACAGCTGCGCGAAATTTCATTAAGCGATTCCGTCTATTAGGCTCCCTTTTCCGATTTCCGATATCGACGGAGTCTAAATTATATTTTGTTGTCTGGCGTCTGTCTACGCCTTAGGTTTTTTAGGTAAAGATTGTGTTACCAATATTGATGTTGATAGAAACTAAGAAATTGGATATTCTTGTCATGAAAGTTCTTGAAACGGTAAGCGTTGAGTATCTATCTAATCAATATTTTGCTTATTTTAAGTTATAATGAAATATACTTAGCTATGCATCTTGTCCTGAGGTTTCGTGGTCTCTTTGCTAACTAATTACTCGTACTCGTTACCCGAAGGTACCCCGTGCTTCTCAGCACAATTTAAGTAACTTCTTGAAAGTTTGTCGAATACATACAATCTTAGAAACATTAGATGGCTTTCCTTCATTTTAGCGTAACGTCCACTGTTATTATGAGTGAAAATAAAAAAAAACCGACTTCAATCGTTTTCTTGTAGATCCTATAATCATTTCGGGGCTATACAAGTTCGATTTTTAAAAAATTGTCCACGATAGGTACATCTCAGAAAATCGTGAACCGATTTTTTTATTAAATCGAGTAACATCCACCAAAACGAGACCTTTTTTGTCGGTTAAAATGAAGGTGAAATTTTTTTAACTATTAGGTATCAAAGTATAATATTATAATGCTGTTTCTTGATAATCATGAAATGCGTCGCAAGCGCATGTGAATGTAGTAACGAGCAATCGATAATGTTGTTGTGATTACCTTTTGCCGTTGTCCAGTCATACGATAGGTATCTATCATGTAGACATATCATATCAGTAAACAACACTTGCGATAAGTTAAAAATGTTACTGAATTAGGTAACACCGTGCTTCAATTGAGACGACAAACGAGATTTGTGGAATCTTGAAATAAGTAGTTAATAATTATGATAACTAAGTAAATATGTTTCAGTCTTTTTTCGTAGCATGGCCTCCTCAAGATTAAGATAGATTAAAAAAAAACACCTGTGATATTGTATAGTACAATATCGTATAATAATCTTACCATATTCCTCAAAAACTATTCCGAGAAAAGCTTTCCATTACAAGATGTGGGTAAAAAGATAATTCCCCGTAAGATAAAATTACTTTACCTAGGAATAGTTTTACGGTTTAATAAGTTCACGACCTTCCTCGTCCACAATAAAGCTCTTTAATATGCCCATTATCTCACACGACCATTGCCCATAAGCGCGTTTTATCGCACAATCAAATAACCCAAAGCAGGTAAAAACCTCTGCCATCATGAAAATTTAAGTATAATTAACTAAATACTCCTACTAGGCATTAATCTGGACGCATTTAATTAAGAAACTTAACTGGCCCTTACTTTAGTTTATTAAGGGCTGATTTTTCAATGGCCAAATAAACCTATCCATTAGTTAAAATTATCACCATCCTTTTCTACAATTATCAGTCAAAAAAGGACAGGGCTAACTTTTTTTTTGACACATACTGTTAACTAGAGATTGAAAAATATCAGTCCTAAGGATTATTATTTCGATAAACTGCGAAGTAGGTTATTTAGTTGTATGATGTCTATATTATCTTACCTGTGGCAAAAATTCGGCCAAATTGTTTTTTTTTCAGTAGACTAGAAGTGAGTTTTATTAAATGTATTATAAATATTATAATGGTATACTCAATGTAGACTACATTAAATATAATAAATAATAATAGTAACTTATGAAAGTAAGCATACTTTAGTAAACGTACCAACAACAAAACGTGATCAATAAAAAAACAGAATTGGTTTGTGAAAACTTTTAAGATAATTTTTCATTATTCGTTGTGCATCAAACTTTTGCCCCCACCAAACTCGAGTTATCTTTTAGACTAAAAATATAGTTCTATCCGGATCCGGAACATAAATCAAAACTAAACACTGCGCTGCACTAACAGGTGTGCGCCGTCGTCACACGCGAAGATGAAAAAACCTGCCAAGAGCATGTCGGGCTCAATGTAGGGTTCCGTAGTTATTCAAAACCGGTTTTGCCGAATATGTTCGAAATAGTTTTATTATTAAGTAAGGAATGTCTTTTCAAAAGGGCTTATTTCCAGTTGTAACTTTTTTTGGGAAATTGAGAAAAACATAAACCCACGGTTTTCATTTCGATATTGTTTCTGTGTTTTTGATATAGTACTTAAGTGAGTTGATATAAATGTTATGCCACTAAATATATTGCTTTATCAACTTAATTATTAAGTTAATATACCATACATTTTCAGAATTAAGCCCTTTTGATGCGAAACGTTTAGAATTAAGCCGTTTTGTTCTGGCCTTGTAAACTTATCCAATAATAATACACAAGCTGTTTTTCAAGGAAATTTTACAAATCCTTCATCTCTACCAAAAGTACTTAATAATAAGTTATTATACACTTCTAAAAGCTCGTATCATTTTCTTAGTATAAGGGCGAACTTTAATATTTTAACATTTTGGAGGACAAGAAGAGACTTATTAGAACTTGAAATTCAAAACATTTGTATTTCTCTACTTTAAGCAAAACTACATTCATAGTAAAAAAAAGTTGAAAGTGGAAATAAGTCCTTTTGAAAAGACACTCCTCATTAGTATTCTATAAACCCAATATTCATGATCTTTTTCATATTTTTCGGACCCACGGATCAAAAGTTTTTATTGTTCTCTAGCGATTACCTTCGAAAATATTGACCTTTGTTGAGTATTATTACCTTTAATAAAGACCAATTCAATGACTCACCATATTACAGGATTAAAACAAAATAAAAAAATCATCCCCACTTTACGTCTAAGGGAAGTACCGGAAAAAAATGTATAATAATATGTTGTATTCTACCATTTTGTGCACCAAATTGCAAGTTTTTAGTCGATACTAACGGCCACTAAACTATGCTGTGGACAGACAGACGGACAAACGGAAATGGCGAAACTATAAGGGTTCTTAGTTTACTACGGAACCCTAAAAAAAGATTAATTTAACGACGATACATCCAGTTTGTTATTCCAAAATCAAACGATCGATCCTTAGTCAAATAACGATGCTCCGCATTAGACAGACGCATGAGTTTGTATAATTAATACAAACAATACACTGGGAATGAATACTAATAACATGTGGCGAAGATAAAACAAACGGGAGAACGGCGTCCAAAGAGAACAAGCTAGATTAATTTTAACTGAAACACATTTTACGCACTTGTGACCTATTGAGTCGCCTCATAAAATGTTTGTTGAAACCCTGTCCTATCCAAACTTAACCTTTGAGCTCATATCAAACCCTTTTTCCGTGACTTCTCAACTGATAATAATCAAATTCGCTAAAGACATTCAAGAATCCCAACTCGTTTTATCTCGCATAAAGTTAAGACAAATGAAGATCCGTATTTAGAGGCGTGTGAAGTTACTAATTACGATCAATCGACTGCGAGAATCCGATACTGTTAATTAAATACAGGCAAGAGAAACTTCCAGTTCCATTAGTCAGAATTAGTCAGTTTAAGCGAAGTTACCGTTGTCGGGAACCGAAGTCTATTTCCACCGGGGCGATTATGCAGTCCAGTCAGGGCTTCCGCTGTCGTCACCGCCAAGGAAACCGTCAAAACATCTGATACATCACAAATGTCCAACTCGGTTGTCGTAATTATTCAAGCAATCCTCGCGAAAAGGTCCACTTTGGCAACTTTTGAAACGTATAACTGTGACATTAAACTATTTAAAAATACGGTCAACTGCAAAACCACCAAGTCTTAACTTAATCGATCCAATGTTCGTGCAAATTTTAATATCAAGCGCGAAATTCTAGGGCACACGCGGAGAGAATATTAGACAAATTCCCGAACGCTCGATGTTTTTTACGCGACGAGTTAGGTCAGAGCGGTCGGGACACGTGTCGTTCCGCCGACGGCTCGGCGCCGACTGCTGCCTTCAGCGAAGTGCTGAAAAATAAGAGCACATGGCTGCCAGCCCAGCCTCCGGGTTGTTATGAAAGCGGGGTCACTCAACCTACGGCCATGGGGAGTAAGTGCCATCGCCACCCCAGGCTTAAAGGATCTTGATGTAATTGTAGGACTAGAATTGTATTCAAGTCAACGGGGAAAATTTTTCAATTAAAGATTGCTTAAAGGATTAGAAGGATCGCATTGATGTCAAGATTGTCAAGCTTGATGGCGCGTGGGACGGTTATTGATGTTCGAAGTAAGGCGTGCTTATGCGGACAAGGGTCTAGTTGGGGAAGCTTGAATGATGGATGGAAAGTTTGTGAGTGAGGACGCTAATTCTAGCGTGAATTATTATCGCCGCAAACAATAGAGTAAATTCCCCATGATGAACACGCATGAGCATGATACGATCAGCGGCCCTTATGAGGCTCTCATCCCTGGAATAAGACTGGTTAATAAACAACAATAATCGCATGAGTTATGAAGGACTGCTCTGCCAAAGGGTCGTTTACTGCTAGACTAATAGTATTATTATTTAATCTGCGTAGTTAGAAAATAAACAAGAATGAAATAATACACTGGGAACATTAACTATAATTATTATCGTCCGTCGAGTTGCCGTCGCAGAGCGTTTTCATATTGTCCAAGCGGGTAATCGGATGTACCTAGGATCCGAGAATATATTCAGTTTAAACCTGCGATTGCGTTGCAGTTCTGGAGATAATCTTATATGCACTTTGTCTTTCACTCACTCCTGTAGCTCTACCATGAGCTGGCTCGCTCGCGCCAATGCGAACTATTCATATTCATATTACGAAAATAATTTATTCGTGACACACATTACATACATTAAAAGGACAAAGTAGATATGACAATAATATAAAGAAAAAGAAAAGGTGCCACGAAATGGTCTCATCTCAGCATGTTGCTGGCGTGAGCCAGCGCTGATCTTCCGAGTTTCTTGATAGGTGTGCTGTTTATTAGTGCGTTTCGTTCCTGTGTTTAGCGTTAGCGATTGACATCTTGGCTACGCAAGTTCACACGCTCGTCTGACAGAGATGCCTGACATTAGAGATGCCCCTTTCCATATTAGGTACAGATACCCTAATCAGTTAGAAAATATATTATGAATCAATGTTCAATGAGGACATTAAGTCCACATTGTTTGCGTTGCTGTGACTAAGACAAAATTCAATGAATTAAAAAGAATTATAGAAAAAACATGTTTCATCCGTGAACTTACGCACCTACTATCGTAATATTATCCGACAACCAATTTTGTGGGCTTGTTCACTCATATGACGTTTCGCGGGCGTGAGTTATTGTTTACAAACTACAACTGACAAGTACCTATGCAAGTGCAAAAGTGACGATAAAACGGCATCATCATAAACCTAAAGAATGTGAAAGGAGGCCTTTGGAGGCCCTAGTAGTCTGGTTAATAAGATTTTGGAGGCTTAGATACATAATATACCTACATTATACATATTTATACGATTAGGTACTTTACATAGGTTTAGATAACCTAGCCCACATGAAACTTTCTAAAACAGCGTTCAACTAGTACCTAATATACGCACATAATTTAGTTTGCCCTAAATATTATGACAGCTAGGTAAACTTGGTAAGCATGAACTAACTTGGATAGGTAAGTTATAGATAACACTAAATTTATGTTAACATGTGCAGACTTTTGCGATCTTACCATGAGTGTGTACCGATAATAACCTGTTTGAATTCATTCGCACGAACTTGATCACGTCGAACTTTGAAAAAACAACGTCAATTTTGAACATCTGTTTCTAGCCTACTACCGCGAAAATCGAAATTCGTAAATTTCGAGGATTTTTCTCTTTCACTTAAACGAAGGCGTCATTAGCGTGAGAGAGACAAATCCTCGAAATTTACGAATTTCGTTTTTCGCGGTAGGGCCGCTGTATCTATAAACTGCAGGACTAGCCAAGATGCCATTCTGCAATCGTATACGATAAGCGATAAGTGACTTTTCGTTCGGATCTGTCATTCTTATACATTTATTACTTATCGTATACCTGGCCGTGTGGTGACGGCATTAAGAATACATTTCTCACCACCCCAACTCGTCCTACGGGTGTCGTAAGAGTCGACTAAGGGATCGAAGTATCACTGACCATCATTTGATAAAAGATTGATGATGGGCTGCAGCGTCATCATAGTGGACACATTACTGCGATCGCCAATCCGCTTGCCCAGCGTGGCGATTATGGGCATTTACCTCCTAATGCGTCTATACGCATAGTTAATAGGAGAGGCCTACGTCCAGCAGTGGACTATCATAGGCTGATGGTGGTGGTGGCTTATCGGATACGATTGTAGAGTGACATCTTGGCTAAGCCTGCTGTTATTGAAGACGGTATTGGAGTAACAGAGACAAATCCTCATTTATGATGTTCAAAATAGGCCCTCACTGTCCTCAGTCACCTTCAAAGTAATAAAATGAGGTATTTCTACATACGCGGGTGTCAAAAGAGTGGAAAATTAATATGATGTTATTAAAACAACTGCTTACGGCCAAACCATCATATAATATGTATATAACTAAGATACCATCAATACTTGAAAATCGTTATTGACGAATCTTGTACTATATTTGAGTAAGTAACAAAAATGTTGTTTGTTAGTCTTAGCAAATTATGGAAAATAATGATTATTTGAATAAAATAATTAATAGGTTAATAGTTACCTATATGTACCAAACTATAACCCTAAAAGTATCTAAAGCATAATATTATTATTTATTTTTGAGCTACGGTGGTACGGATTGAATTTATCAGAACGTCAACGTATTTTAAGGATTCGAGCCTTTTCGTAAATACAGTGTACGCACTTAGTTGTAATTTCACATCCTAATCGTGAGATTATAATAGGTAACAGTGATATTTTACAATTGTCACACTTGTAATTATGGTGAAATAAAACCAGGGTATTCAATTGGGTGAGGATATTGTGTTCCACCCACATAAGTACAGTACATCTCACCAATTTTTAGTAAGAATAAGTAGCTCTACATGATTTTCTCTACTTCAGGTGTTGGCTGTATGTAGAGTCTACTTTATACCCAAAGTTAACTAATAATTTAATAATGCCCTAAAGATGTTGATGCTGAAATAAATTAAACGAAATTTTATTAATTAAAAACGGCTGGTTATAAATAATTTTGACAGGCTTCAAAGTAATAAGTTAAGGAAATGCAAATCATTTCGACTAAACTCTTTTAATAAACAGGAAATTAATTCGCATTAACAGTATTTTAATACCGTCCGATTTGCAAATTTGTATTAGCAGTTCCGTCAACGTGTTCTGCATAAAAACGAACTCTGCTTAAATACGCTTTAATATTCGGAAAGCGTATGTGGGTGTGTGCCCTTTTGGGGCTAAAGGCATTGTGATTACTCGCCGTCGATGTTTGAATTAAAGTCGACAGTATTTTGTCTTGCTTGCTTTGCATGTATTGAAATAAGATAAGAACATTGGTTCGAAAATAAGTTCGGTAATAAGGTGGTTCTGAGGGATGGAGTCTTGCAATCCTCGTCAGTCACGTCCCGGTGTAGCCAGACAGCCAGTCTGTCCAATAACCGATTTATTGGGGTTTTGCATGAAACTATTTGATTTTACAGAGCCATAAACTTCGAATTGAGATTAGATTTGATCCCAGGTGACGAGTAGCTAAGCATAGATTTATTTTTTTATTTATCGGCTGTCTCTTGCTAGCGCAGTTTGGATAGTATTTAGAGAGCCTTTAAGAGATAAATACTTAGTATGAACTGAACTGAAATATACAAGTTTTGAGATTTTATACAATTACTTGTTCAATTTTCAATACACCGTGCTTGAGATGGACTTATCTCTTTGCTTTCAACGTCCCCAAGTTAGGTATCAAATATTTCCGCAATAACATGTGTACTCAAAAATATTTCTATGTAGGTAAATATATTACGCCAATTAAAAACGTCATCCCGACAATTCTTCGAGAAAACCCAATCAAATATTTACCAAAATATTCAATCAAATATTTACCACAATATTTTATTAAGTTTTCGGCACTTCCAAACATGTTTTGGATGGCAGGAGTAGATTTTCGCATCGTCTCTACATCACAATACTTGTAGGTACATTCGCCGCCGCCGGCAGCACGTCACTCACTCTCGACTATTTTGCATTGCACCGTACAAATCCGTATTGCATGTAAAGCAACCAAATCGAATTCTACACCCTCGAGACGTCGATACGAACACCAAGTTACAATTCAAGTTTTACTAAAGCATTTGCGTATATTTCAAGAGTGGTGTGTAATTTTTTAAAACGACCTATGTCTGTATATTAAGATCGGCATTTACGCCCTTCTTATTAATAGCGAAACGGGTTACAATACAAACTGAGGCTCACGGGAGATATATATAGAGCTATAATGGGTTGTCTGCTCAACATTTAGAATTTGTTGGATAAAGCACAAGCCATGTAAGTAGGTACTAGTAGGAGGAAATATAACAATAATACTTACATACCTAGTAAAGAAGTTCTCATTAGGTTTATGACTATACCCGAATACGGTTTAAAGTTTATCGAATTAAACCTAGGTACCTATTTACAAAATCACCGCCGCGTTGCGACGGCCATAAGAATACATTTGTCACCACCCTAAATCTTCCCGTGCGTCGTAAAAGTCGACTAAGGGATTGAAATGTCAATGAATATTCCCTCATAGAAGATTGATGACTGGCAGCAGCAACATCATCATAGCGGACACACTACTGCGATCGCCAAGCCGCTCGCCCAGCGTGGCGATTAAGGGTATTTACCTCCTAATGCGTCGGTATGCATAGATAATAATAGGAGAGGCCTACGACCAGCAGTGGACTGAGAGAGGCTGATGACATGACTCGGAATTAGGTACATTTTTAACAGGTACCTACTATAAACGTCTGTCAAATAAAAAGTACATCTTGACAGTAATTTCACTACAAATAAGTGACAGTATAAGAACCAAATTGAATTCTGATGTTAGAAGATATCTCTTACTCTCAGCTCAGATACTAATACTAGTGTCAAATCACTATGGAGTTTTAACATAACTATCCGAAATTAAGCGTTAATATATTCTTAAAATGAATGTTTGGTGAAATCCGTACTATTCGCCAGTAGAAAACAAAATAACTGTAAACAAATATGGCTGACTTTCTATAACATTTGATGTATTTGACACATGTCGTGAAATATGTTCGCAGATAAAATACACACACCGGCAATGAAAACGAGTCAGGTGGTTATTTTCATAGAAAATAATGCAAATATGGAGATTTCAATATTATAATAATTTCGATTTTTTTTAAATATTGATAGTGTACGTAAAATCTATTTTTAAATTAGGTTGTATTGAAATTTCCCTAAATTTATAAATAAACCCAAAAAAACTCTAAAATTGTCGTTAGGTCGGTTTCTACAGACAAAAATGTAGACCGTTTAAGAAAACCACCTAAAATGTATGGTAATACGAGTTTTTTTAATCATGAGTTGCTATTTTTATATCTACGGAGTCATTTGACGATAAAGTTCCGTGTTTTTCGGATCGGGTGAAAACTTCAGGGAACTTAAAAACGGTTCCACTTGTATTATAAATATTTATTTTAAATATTCAATTATTTAATTAATTGTGTTTTTTCTTGTAGTACCTATGTAACATCTGCAAATAAAATATTTAAAAAAAAGTGTTTTTTTAATATTTGTAATCAGCATGTTAAAATGTAAAATGTAAAAAATCCACCTGACCCGTATTCATTGACCGCGAGTGTATCAATAATTTATTAACTAAAAATATAAACCAAGATTGTGTCCTAAAAGTGCGTGATTATGAAATAATACAGGTTTATTTACATTTTCTTTGTTTGTTACTGACGATTGGAATACTCGTATGCACTAACATTGTTAGCTTCCTGCCTAAACCTAATAATTATAAACTTAACTCAACATCGTTTGTTCGAAACGTCTACACCCGTAACGTAACCTACGTCTTCGCGCTTCTGAACAAGAACTAAGTTTCAGGCGCAGGGTTCCACTATATATCTCGTAAGCTCGTAACCCCAGATTAAGTGAACGGCTTACCTTTAAACCACGTTAAGTAGAACACAATATATAATGTCTAGACCGCAAACTCTAGAGACATCTTGTCTCGCTAGGTGTGGAGCGTGGAGAAGGTAGAATGGTCGCAGAATGGCTACGATCATCAGATATTTGTCTCATTGTGGGCTTCATGTGGTATCTATTTGGGTACCTCGAGATAATTAAAATAGTCTAAATCAGGTTCACACACTATTTAATTATTAAAAGTCAATGATCAATACACAACGTCCTTAAATTAATAAGACTCTAATCAAAATCACCAATTAAGTAATCAAAATTAATATTCGGGAATAAATGAGTCTACACGTGTGATTGTTCGATGCAAAGATTAGGAAGTGTCACGGGGCGGCCGCGCGGCGACTGGAGCAGGCACTTGATAGGTATGCGATGACGTCATCAAGCTTGATCCATGGATTTTGTAACGGGTTTTTAGCGCAGGTATGACTGACTATAGCAAGTTGCAGAACGTTTTCACTAACGGAACTTTCTAGAAACTATCGTTAGATAAACTTCGTGGAATGTCCAGTAACCATTGAGAACATTGTTTGAAGTTAAGCGTTTATTCTGTTCTTAACAGTTGACAATCGGTTTACTCGACAATATTGAGTTATACACGGCGTGTCTATTAGCTTATTAACCCTTCGTATGTCTAAGCACTGATCAGTGACGAGGAAACTATTAGAGAACAATATTGGCGACACACGAGGGGTTAAGTGGCATAGAAATTGATAACGAAGCTTGACATTATATTATGAAATTTGTATGCAATAAACGTAAAAATCAAATAGTTCTTCGTATTTATGTCAAGAATGCGCTTATTTAAGGCCTTTGCATATTTTAATCAGTTTATTTTTAATAATAAAGTCCTGGGATCGGGGGTTACCATGACGTAGGTACTAATGCGGTTCAGTTTAGGTCGAGAGAAACGGACAAGGCTATACGAGTCATATATCACTGAACCTGAACTTAAACCTATACTGAATCGCGTTAGTACGTCATAGTAACCCCCTGTACCTAGTAATGTGGTAAAGCGAACATGTATTGCTTATGGTAAGTATAATAAAGAAAAACATTATTATATCAGAAAAGGATAAAAATAATATCTAAATCCGTAAATACAAGTTGCGAATGTAATTAATTGGATTCACCAAAACGCATTAATCTCGCCTATCATCTTGTCAAGCATCTCGATATGTTCCGTCTCGCTGGGACCGCAAGGAAATCAATTACGAAACGGGTATAGATAAGTAATCGACTACTTCGGCCACAAGCGCTCTTCAGGGGCTTAATCACATTTGTTGAAGTGGTAGAAGACGACTGGATTGTAATGAGTTGAATTACCAACCTACCTTACCTTTGTACCTACTATATGCGAATACGTTTCACATCATCAGCTTCACATCATCAGCCTAAATATCAGTCCACTGTTGAACAACGGCCTCTCCCTAGTCTATACGTATGGACGCATTCGAAGGTAAATGCCCATAATCGCCACGCTGGGCAAGCGAATTGGCGATCGCAGTAATGTGTTCACTGTAATGACACTGCTGCCCACCATCAATCTTCTATGAAAGAATGGTCAGAGACACTTCAATCCCTTAGTCGACTCTTACGACACCTACGAGAAGAGTTGGGGTGATGACAAATGTATTCTTAGAATTCTTACTGCCGTCACCACACGGCAAATCATTGGCTAATTTTAGTCCAATGCTGAATGTAGTACTCTCTGATTAGGAGGTATTGTATTCATATTCGCCTCGCTGGGCAAGCGGATTGCCAATCAAAGTTGTCATTTAGAGTTTACGTTACACTTTTTAGCCGACTTTGTTTTTTATCTAGGTATTTATTCGATAAATTCATAGACAGCCTTCGTAATAATTACGTGCGCTCCTAATTGCTTTTCAATTTGTTCATTCAACCTTCGTTCCTAACGAATACGTATACAAGAAACACCAACTTTGTGGGCTAATCACACAACAAACTTATTACTGCTTAACATCCTATCGTGGTACACTAAACGTAGTTTTAATAGTTTTATTTGGGTCAGGAGCGGGGAACTTTGGCTGCCCGATTGATATCTCGCGAAGCACGAAGGGAGCCAAGTTAGTGGTTCGTCTGACAGGTTATTTACGATCCCTTCAAGAACTTATCTCAAGAAAACAACAGGCAAAGCGCTTGAGCTACATTTTCTGAAATAAATGTGTTTGGAATCTTTCCGACATGCCCCGATTCTTGTTCCGAGGCTCGATAAATCACACTGAAGAAATGCAACAACAAATTGTGACACGAGACCACAGATCTGGCAAAAGAGTTAGTCTAGATCTTGAAGTTTCATTGATATTGAGTGAATGTTTAGATTATTAAGCTTTGTCTATTGTTTCAAAACATGTTGTCTAGCCAAGATGTCATTCTGCAACCGTATACGGTAAATAACAAGTTAATTACTTGCACGTTTTAGAGTCCATCTTTCGACGTCGGATCCGTGCTTATGTGTCAATATCATTAGAACGACAAATATGTCAAAGCCGGCCGACATCGCATCGTTCTGGCTGGACACGTTCATCACTTCAGGCCTATAGTTTATCGGCAATAACCGATCGGCTGTCGACAGATGGAGGGGCTCTCTGAAATTCCCTGTACGCTGATGATTTATTTATCCCAAATTAGTTTTTGTTAAAAAAGTACAGCAGTTTTTTGTGTGTTTTGAACGAAACGGATTGAGCTTATCTGGATATTGCTAAAGTTTACCAATAAATCCTCCATTCGATTTTAGAAAAGTTGTGAAACGTAGGCATTGATTAATTAATATTGTGAAATTCTAGCTTAATTCAATTTCTAGTCGTAGAAACGGTATCGTTGTAATTAAAAGTTTTCAATTGCGAAATCGTTATTGTAAGTTATGTAAAATTATTTTCCCCTCACTAGCTCGTAAAGCGCTCGTTTATCGTTTAATACGAGCGGGTAAAAACGCTTTTTACACACTTGTGAATAAAGTAATTTGACATTGCTCTAATTCCTATAGCCCCCTACTGCCTAGTATAAGTGGATCTGTATGACCGTGGTAAACATGCGCAATCGGAGCTCACATGTTAAATTGGTCGGTTCATGGGTGACTTTGTAAGCCATTGGCTATATTTAAATTCCAGAAGTTACTCTATTCTACGATACGTTTCGACATTGAGTTTTAAATGGTTTCTTTAAGTTAATTTACATTGGGATGAGATTTGTAATCATATTTCCTCGCGATAGTGAGGGGAAAAAAGTTGTATTACACTTGGCGGCAAAGTTTGTTCAACTCTCGTGCCTTGAGACCTTCGCAATGCTCAAGATTCCAGTTTTTGAACCACTCGCTACGCTCGTGGCTCAATTTTGGAATCTTTCGCTAGCTCAGGTCTCAATATTGGCACGACAGTTAAACAACAACTTTGCCCCCTTGTATAATAAATAACTATTTATTATTTATTACTATAGATACCTACTGCAAAAACTACTAATTACAGGATTATAGGGGATAAGGGGTAATCGTAGTAAATAACATTCGAGGTATATTAGAAATCTCCAGAATTCGACGTTTTTACGAATTTTAAGTACTAGAAGACCCAAGGAATGTTTTTTTAATGATAGCTATTTTAACTGCACCGTAGCTCTTTCGGTGGTAGCCTGTGTAGGTGGAGGTCCCGGAACTCTCGCGGGTTCGAATCCCAGGCGAGGGCATCCCTTTGTTTATTTATGATAATGACAAACATATTTTGTTTCTTGGTCATTGATATGTTCAATGTATTTGAGTATCTATCTATTACGTATATCGTCGACTAGTACCCACATCAAAGGCCTTAATTGAGCTTTCCCTCAAACTAGGTCGATTTGGGTAGATAGTGTTATTTGCCACTTACTTACGTATATCGAACGCTTCACTCACGAAATTTCAGTAAATCGGGTGAGAAATGCGACCTGTTCAGGAGAGCAACATCGTGGTAGCAGGACTTGACACCCGTCGGCCTCTCCTGGTAAAATATCATTTGTTGTCGTTGCTATCCCGTTCTGACTGAAAAATGACACATTAGGTACATGATAAGCGGTTGAAGCCGGACCACAATACTTCTACAAACAGACAGTAGCTAGCCGTATAAATGCCGTAAGTATTTACTTGGCTACAATTTCACGCGGGAAGTTTTATCTCGTTACCTATTTTTGACTTTCGAGCTCTTCGCTACTGGGTAGCAGGAATACCTATTCATGAATTCAAGTAAGTGCACAGATCAGCAAGCTTCTTGTTATTTTGTATAAATAATTTCTACATTAAACTCACCAATAAAAACACAATCAAGTTCTACAAAAAGTTTGTACATTTGGATCACGTTTTAGATTTTGATAAAAATTGGTAGGCTGAGTCAATGATTCTGAGCAATATCCACCACATTTCTCAAAATGTCCCAAAATGTTTGTATGAAACATTCCTTTAGGAATCTGGTAACAAAAAAGGAAACTTCCATACAAACTTCCTGGGACATTTTGGGAAATGTGGTGTAACTTGCTCATCATCATTGACTCTACCAGCCTACCAATTTTTATCAAAATCGAAGACTTGACCCAAATATCAACCTTTTTCAGAATTGCACAGGTTAGCTCAAGCGTTGGTGCTTGATGTTTCAACATTTTTTATTTTATTTTATTTATTTGGGGCATCAACAGCAGTACATGACAAAAACTGAGTGTACAGTAAACAAAGCCAATAAAAGATGTCCACAAAAATACAATGAACATCAGACTGATTACCTACACAAGTCACCTATTTACCAATCCAACAATCATATCAGCAACATCTGATATTTCCGTGTTTAAAGTAATACTGGAAATTCGCCTTGATTTATCGATTCAACATCAATATTCGCCGATTGTTTCGCAAAACAGGGCAGGGTTAATATTAGAGTTTGAAAACAACGGCGCAGAATTGAACACCAAATTGTTTTGCAAATTGGAAACTGGGATTAAAGTTTAATATAGGTACTTACTGGGAATTTGTTTTAATGTGATGTCAAACATTGCGTTAAGATGTGAAACTAAGTTATCTACCTACACTAAAATATTGCTTCTGGGATAGCAATGTACAAGTTACAGAACATTCTGAAAATTGCAGGAATATACTCGGAAATTTCCGAGAATTTTCATGAGAATTTAAGAGTAAGTTCTGATTGAGAACGTTTCCGTGGGAACTTACAAAAATGTGTTATGAAGAATATATTATGTTTCACAATTGAGTAAACAAGGCATAAAATATACCTTAAAAGGCATGTATACCTATAAGGTCCTAATTTATTAGATGCAGATATTTTTACAGCTGATAGTACTCGGTCTCTGGAGTATATTAAACCGTGAAACATTATAGCTTTTACGATGTTTTTTTGGAGAAAACGGAAATACAAATTGGGTACGTAAAACACCCTGTTTATGTGATTATTAAATGAAAAGTCATTGAACAGATTCTAGTACCTCTTTTACGTACCACTTAACTGGAACTGGGCAGTTCACGTCGATAAATTAAATACTGGATTGTCAATGTCATGTTATTTTCCATTGGATTGTGTCGTTTGATGGCATGACAGACAGTGTTATTGTGACATGTGATAATGCACATGATGATTTTTTTTGACGAAATTATATTTTTTTTTTTTTGTTAGGAAAATGATTTCAAAAAAGTTACATGAAAAGATTTCTTAATTTATATTTAAAGTGAATTATTTTAATGCATGTTTCGTCAATATAAATTATAAAATAATTGCTAATATTAAAACATCCCTGCCTGGCACGTACCCGGCCCAAAAGTTCCAAATATGCTCGCTGCATTACCCCGTTGGATAGCTAAGGATATCCGCTGAACCAAGTACGAACCAGACCTAGAGTCGCCACCCCTATCGCGCATCCTTTTTCCCAAATCCCGTACAAAAAGTTTTGCCTCCTCACACCAAGGCCCGGCCGTTTCCACCGCAAGAGGGACGAAGTCGTACACAGGTTCCAGGTTGGAATACTTGGCATGCTTGTGTTTGGCCGCGTTTTCCGCCGCACCACCCGCCGACCTGACAGTTTGCGCAAGATGTGACGCAGCGAACGTACTTACACAGGTGGCATCCCACAGCAAACTACGACCCTTCGCCCAAGGAACCAGTGTAAGACCGTCCGGCCTCTTCCCATCCGTTCGGCTTAGACCCTGAGGCTCCAGAACGCAAGGTAAACTTGCCGACACCATAGCTCTGCGGACAATATCATTAATAGCATGGTGTCGGGGAACCCTACCGGCACAACGAACGCAACTTAACCCATGGTAACCATTGGCCTCCACCATCACTCCACAGACACAGGGATGAGGCTCACACACCCTACAACCTAGCCTTAATGCAGCCCCAACCCTTAGGGAGTCGTTATCTAAAAGCGTTCCCAAATGAGACGACGGTAATGCCTGCAACCACGCCCCAGACTCGGGCCGCACCACAGCCCTAAGACGAGCCAACTCCACCCCTGATGCCCCTTCTAGCAAAGTATTGTAAACTTGCTTACACAAAATGTCATCCCACGACCTCTGCAGCGTGGGATTATCAGGACGCTCCCCAGATGAACATCGAACCGACCACTCCGACAATTATTTAAATGTAAAGTATCATGTGTTAAAATATCTGCAACTAATAAATTAGGACCTTATATAGAACGGTTTTGGCATGATTAGATTACTTATAAAATTTAAATTGTCGAGAACATTCTCTATAGAAGTTTCGCAACTTATTAAACTTCTTTTCGGTACATTGCTATTCTGGGATCTGCATAGGCGATAAGTATAAATTATTGCTTTATTTTTTTTAGACTTATTATGTTTGTTATAGACTGTATAAATACTCCTACATTTAGTACTTGTAAGGGTTGGGGATTTTTAATATTTTACGTCTTATATATATCTAGGTACTCATTAAATATCTCGTTATCGTTCCTCAGCTCTATCGAAATGAGAAATTGTTACCTAGCTTTTACATAACGAGTCGTATTGTACTCGTAAAAAGAAGAAAGATTTAAAATTATTCTACCTATTACAAAGTTAAATATTTAAAAGGCTAACTCATTACTGGTCATTGTCCGAAAATTAAATACTTATAAATATCTAATATTATTTTTATACAGATGGTGCCTTTTTTAGGCTCTAGTGCGAGAAGTGTGTCATTTTACGTCAAGTCCAAAACTTCGGAGGGCCATCTGCACTAAAAAACGTCGTACGAGACACGTGCAAAAACGAATTTCATAACTCGTGTCGATTTAAAACATCGCCACTCGTTTCGAATTTCATGTTTTTCGCACTTGTGTCGTAATGTACTAATATGTAATGTCACGTTCTCAATATAAATGTAATTATGTTATACTCGTACCTACCTATTTTAATTTTTTATTTGGATGTAGGTCGCTTCCAACTTGTGTATGTAGAGGTCCAAAGGGGAGGCCTATGTTCAGCAGTGGATGTCTTATGGTTGAAATGATGATGATGATAGTCCTAACAACCGGTACTTACTGAAATGTGTAGATGTATTAAAATAATGCTGAAAATTAAAATATAATTAAAGGTGTCCCAAAAATAACGCAAGATTTGAAATCGATGAAAAATACTTATTTCTTGTTTGATATTTTTATTTCTTCATTTAATCATAAAGTACTAATAATAGGGTTTAGTATTTCATTTTCGGACAATGACCAGTTATGCTTTTGAAATATTTTACTTTGAGATAAAGTTATTTTAAATCTTTTCTCGTTTTACGAGTACAATACGGTTCGGCTGCTCAAAGTCAAAATCAAGTATGTCCATTTTAGCAAATTTTACAGGAGAGTAAAAAAACGTAATTTGTCATTTTCATCGACAAATAAACTCAAAATTTATTCTAATTTATTGTCATGGCGTTTAACACTATAATGTTAATTTTTTGATGATTTTTATTTTTAATTTTATTGCTCAGTTTAATCACAAATAATAAGAAATGTTTTCAGCTTTGTCGTACACCCACATTTTGGGAACAACCGTCAACGTAAAAACAAGCAAGTCTGACATGCTTGATTTTAGGTTTGTTGCATTGTACAAAAATGTAGGGGAAAATGAGTCAGTTACGTCTTTTTGCTTTTGTTATAAAACGTATTTTGTCGAATTCTCCAAAACAACTAGATCGAATATGTTCAAAATCATGTTGCGAGTAGATTGCATCATGTCCCATATTTCTAATATTTTTTCACATTTTTTAGACCTGCCGATAAAAAATTAAGGGGTGGAGACACATTTTTTTAGACTTTCTGGACTATTATTTAGGAAAGTATTCCACTAATCAAATTATTGGTAAAGAAACCATAAACTTATTTTAAAAAACCTATCATCTGATGAATTACAAATTAAAATTTGGATAAAAAATGTTTTTTGACATTTAGGTACATGTATGGGATGCCCCCCCTTAAAAAATATTATTTTTCTATTTATATTCAAAACTCAGTAGCAACACACAATATATACCTTGAGCTGAAATTTCATAAACGTACGCTAAACAGTTACAACAGAAACCGCTGTGACATACAGACGGACACACAGGCAGGACGCAAATGACTTCCACTTTTGCCACTTTGGCTATCAAAAACAATTTGAATTTCAAGTATCTCATTTAGAAATACTGCTTTCCAGCTTGGATCTGGACCAAATGCTTGGTTTTAGCGTAGATGTTGAGGGAAATTCGACAAAGCTGAAAATATTTCTTGTCTATAACTTCAAAAATAAGGGGTATAGAAGAAAATTTTTGATGCAGAAAAATGCGTTTTCGGTTCCTTTTTCAAAATATGCAAAAAAACAAAAATTGAAAAAAATGGACATACTTGACTTCAACTTTGGGCAGCCGGGTTGTACAGTCGAGTGCATTAATATATAGACACATTTGTAAGGGATCAGTATGGAGAAGTGTATATATATTAATGCCCTTGACTGTACCTGCAGTGGACGAAGAAGAAAATCAATTACCTACATATCAATTATGATTTATAAGGCGGTAACTTTATTATTCAAATATAGAACGTCAGTTGTATTATACAAACACGTAAGTGGGTACCTGCAACAGGTCATTGTGTTAAATTTGTTGCCTTTACACGTCCAAGGCCATACGTTTTATTAACACGTTCGACGCCGGTGACACACATATGTGACCGAAAAAACTGTACTCCTATGCCAGTGACACACATACGTGATCAAAGTAATCTTATTCTTATGCCACTAGCATTAATCAAGTTCTCACTCCTATGCCAGTGGCATAGAAATGCGAACGTTTTTGACACAGTGCTGTGTCGCAGGCATAGGAGTACAATCTTTTCGGTCACACATGCGTGTCACTGGCATAGGAGGATTTCTATCACATAATTTCGATCGGCATAGTATAAGCACTTAGTGAAACAGTACCGGACGCGAACGTGTTAAATAATACAATCGCAATAATATTCAGTTATTTTCACTGTAATTTTTTCAATTTTGTACAGTTCGTCTGCCTAGCACTGCTCTTATTCTCTCAAGGGATAAGCTCGCCTTTGTACAATCGTCGTGTGTTTTGTGTACTTTTCTATATTTTTTGTACAATAAAGTGTTTTACTACTACTACTACTACTCAAAAATATCTGTACATGCTCTCTAACACCGTGTCAATAGAGGCCTGGGTGCTTAGCCAAGTTGCCAATCGCTAACGCTTAGTAGCGTATCGTAGTTTTCCCTCTCTGTCACTCTTTCGTATTAGTGCGACAAAGACAGTTAGCTGCCTTTCGTTTACGATTGACGATTAACCGTTAGCGATTGGCAACTTGTCTAAGCACCCTGATCAGATATTTGTGGGCAGCCTGGCAACTCTGATACATCTGATAGCGACTATACAAGTTAAAAATGAACCGGGTATCCAATTAGAGCTAGAACTCTGTATAAATTTAAAACGGACAATAAGCCTAAGACCTAAGCTTAAAATATTCATAGCTCAACCATCTGTGAAAACAACATGAACTGTATTTTTACAATTTATTATATGTATATTGTAAGACATTCAATAACGTCTCATCAATCTCATCATACTAGCATTTAATTTCAGTAAATTAGAGTTCCGGTAGCGTGGGTAGGCCCCCCACAAGGTGGACTGATGACCTGGTGAAGGTCGCAGGAGTCCGCTGGATGCGGGTGGCGCAGAACCGGTCATTGTGGCAATTTTTGGGGGAGGCCTATGTTCAGCAGTGGACGTCTTTCGGCTGATATGATGATGATGATGATGAAATTACAGTTAGACATCGCCTAAACAAGTTAAACTTTCTATAGAATTTCTGATAAAAAATAACGATTACCAACTTTTGGGTCAAACAATTAACTCGTCAAGCAACTCAAAGGAAACTTTTATTGTAATTCATCTCTATTAGATCCTTCAGGTAGTCATTATAATTTCAGACAAGGTGTAATTAAAACGTCAAGACAATTCGCAGAAAAATTGTCTAAAAATTAATTTAGTTTAAGCGAAGCGCAAGTGTAATTTTCGACAGAGAGTTCAGTAGATTACGTTTTTTATATGGATTTCAATGTTTTGACGAGTATTCATAATGTATTCTTAAGCCGTTGGTAATCGTCGGTCATATATTAAACAACAAAGCAATATACTAGCACGCGAGGCAGTGTCTTAATTAGGTAAACATTAAGCATATTCTGATAAAAACTCAATTATTTGAACGTATTTACTAATAGGTACTACTTACTGTCTTTAAAAAAAGTGGAATGAGTAACAAGCTCCGAAATAGTAACGTCCAATGTATAATTAGAAGTATATTTGAAAAAGGAATTATTTCAAATTGAATGTCTTTGATCTCATAATGGATTTGTCAGCTATAAGAAAAAAAATGATATAAATATTTTATCCCACAATGTCGTAACAGATGTGCTTACCATAGAAAAAATCAACTACGAAAGACTCTGGTTGTCACGGGATTCGAACCCGCTGCCTCTGGATTGCCGGTCCAACGTGCTAAATATTTTATTTGTTAAAAACGGCAGAAATAGTTTAGGCACGTACGCAAAATTGTTTTAACTTTAATCACTATCTAACAAATGGTCAATAAACATGAATGTTTTTACTATAAATAAATAAATAAATAAATAAATATTTTAGGACATCTTTACGCAAATCGACCTAGTCCCACGGTACTATAAATGTTAAATGATTCTAAATGCTATTTTAGGATCCTTATAAAGCCTTCAAGAGCATGTCGGGCCATGCTTAATATAGGGAGTACGTTGGCGGTACTTACGTCCGATTGACTAGGTACGGAATTCCTATTTTTCGCAATAACTCATAAACTGCTTAGACCACGCTCAAAGTTTTTTTTTTACTTTCGTCTTCAATGCTAAAGAGTCTTCGTATCGCGTCTAATTTACGGTTCAAAAGTTAGAAGGGGGACGCAACTTTTTCGTAGCTACTTATTTCCGAATACATTTAGGTACCTTATAAAAAAACCGTTACTCAAGATCCCTATCATTTTCCAAAGTCGGTATGAACCACAGGCTAATAGTGAAATATATAATAAAAAAACATCCATGTATTATGTGTACTTGAGGTTCACTAAAACGGCTTTTTTTTATTTCAGCAATTTATGCATAAATATAATAAAAGTACGAATATTCATGCCAAATCTCAACTTACTAATAGGTACAGTCAAAGACAAAATAAGATGCACACAAAAATGTTCAAAAATATGTTCCAGTGCACTCTAATTCTGTGTAAAGGTGCGTTTAAACCAAAAGAGCATTCGCTGTTCTAGCGCCCGTTCTACGAAATCAACCAATCACGTTTTGTGTACCGATCGAATTTCGTAGAGTGGGATGTTAGAACAGCGAATGCTCTTGTAGTTTAACCGCACCTTAATACGAACGTCGTAACATATTTATGAGCGGATTCTTTCGATACTCATTTTTGCACTTGACTATAAGTACTAAAAACAATCGTTCAGAAGTTCCAAAAAATGTGTGAAAAATAAATAGTATACAGTATGTATCACCTCGTAGAGCAAAGAAAGAAACCTATTAATATTTAGATCATACTAAACAACTTTTACTATGGGGCCAAACTCGAATTCGCGGAAAAAAATTACTCTCCCATACAACGCGTTCATGATCACGCAATCAAAATGTCTGAAACTGTCAACATTTTTTTACCTATTGTAAAAGTTGTTCAGTATGGTCTAAACATTAATGGGTTTCTTTCTTTGCTCTACGAGGTGATACATACTGTACTGTATTTATCTACGTTTCCCTAAAGAGACTCCAATCAGCCACACACGACGTCAGGCATCTTCGAGTTATTATAGAATGTCGAAACAATGAGGGTTTTCTCGAAAACGTATGCCACTAATTGGCGCCACTTAGCCGTAAGGTCCCGCTAAGAAACACAATTATCTAGCTCCAAATAAGAACTAAATAGAAGGTATTTTTATTTTTTATGTGATCTTATTAACTCATACAAAATATTTAAACACGAAACTATAGGCGCTCTGAGAATTTAGACAAGTTTCTGGACCTGACGCCTCAATGCTGCCGCACTGGTGGGCGTCATTTCAGAAAACCCTCATTGGGGGATGAGCTTCATTACATCTCACGGGTTACTAATTACCTTGCCAATTTATTCAAACCTAGCCAATGTATTCCCATTTATTGGTCATTACTTACCCAAGAAAATACATGTGTACAGAAAGAAGGCTGTTATATTATAGACGTAGGTCTCGTGGAAATAAAAAAAAAACAAAAAATTACATTGACAATTTTACCCAACTTCTCGCACGTTTTCAACGAAGGTTCCACAAATATATGACTAAAATTCATAAATCACAGTTAATAAAACTTATGTAAAAACCAAAACTTTCTCAAACTTCATAACTAAGTACTTTTATTATGTAAATTTAGAAAAGTTTGAGTACGTAGTCGACACGAGGGGACTTTTAAATTGAATCTAAAAAGTTTTCAGTGGCCTTTTGTAAATACTGAAATATAATTTAATAAAGTCTGAGAAATACGATTATTTTATGATTAATTTAAACCACCATAAATAAATACATTTAAGTACCTTTTGTCAAAATACAAATCAATATAATTTTACCAAGTATTGCTGTATTAAAATATTATTATTTTGGTATTAGTCATTCCACTGGACCTGAGGTCATATCAAAAATACTGGTGTATTTATATTAAATAACTAAACATAAACTTTATAAAATTAATAGGTATTTTATAAACATTAACCCTTTGCAAGACGATCACGAACCTAAACTCATTATTTCCTCCGTTGTGATCTTAAAATCTATTAATAACGTATTAGAGATCAAATTTAAAAGAATATTTTTTGCTGGCTGTGAAAGGGTTAAGTTAGATTTATATTAAGAATTTATGCACATTTATCATATATTATTCATGATTTTTAATTCCCATAACACAACGTATGTTACGTAATTTGCTTATATTTAACATACGAAACAATGCGAATTAAGTATGCGAAAGCGATTTGTAAAACAGCATTTGAGTGATTGTAAAAATAACATCATATCAATTTACGGTCGCGTAAAATGAAATTGGAAAAATATTTTTTATTGTAGGCACAAACAATACCACGTCAACATCCCACAAGATATTTTCTTGAGTATTTTTTTGTAATATTTTAACCAATCGGGAGCACTTATAGGCCGTTGACTTCGTTGAGCGATGTTAAGTAAATTTACTCTTCAAAGATTTTATTATTCTTCAACTTTGCTGTTAACGAGGTGTGGGCGGGTTTGTTTGCCGCCATTCGGGGTTACCAGTCTCTCAATTTTCCCTGTACATTGTTGGGGTAGTATTCAATGAACGGCTTTGATTACCTACTTTTTACCATGGCTTCGTTTTTTGATTCAATATTAATGGCATGGTTCCTAAGTACAGATTTCAATATCTCTCATAGTTTGTAACTTCCCCATACAAAGTCAAAGGGCCAGCGGCGGCACTGAAGAATTGAAAATTAAAAATTTCATTGTTTAAAAACACATAAAGCATTTTAATAGTTCTAGATACCAAGTTCCTTAGTAATATTTACTATTTAAGAGCTACACAACTGATATCCAAATAAGAATATCGATATTTTAATTTTTCAAAAAGTGCAGATTCGATTCCTGGGCAGCTACTCGGCCCAGGAATCGAACCTGCAATTTTTGTAAGTATATGAATGCAGTTTTTCTTTTTACTAAAATCGATCTTATGGTTCCTAAGACAAGATTTCGCTATCTGTTATGGTTTCCAAAACCTCCATAGTGACCCATTTGGATTAATCACCCTGTATAGCTACGCCTTTGACCGTAGCCTTTTGAAGAATAGTTTTTACATTGGTTTGAATGTTGTTGGGAAATTATCTTCTGAAAGCACTGCGTTGATAGCGTTGAAAATTTCCTGATTAAATCCTGTTTCTTTCCAAACAGCTCGTTAATTCCGGATTTTTTCGAAAAATTTATGAAAGTTTCCATTTTAGTTTTCAACTGTAAACCAATGTGAATTAGGTCTAAAATAGTAGGTACCAGGAGAACGCGATGTCATGAGGAAAAGTCAATTAAAATAGATGGAAAGGAGTGACAGTGACAGAGACATTGATTATTGTTGTAAAAACCCAAAAAAAAACCTTTTTTACTTCATATATTTCCGAAAAAAACATTTGATTTTTTCCGATATTTTCAACGCTTTGGCCTTCAAACCAATCTTTGTGCACTGACTCAGATCCTAATATTTCTGCACATGGCATATGTCAGATTATAATTTAAATTTATTTCTCGTAACTGGCAACATCTATGAATACGAGGCATAAGAGGAACATGATTGGGTAAGGAAATATTTTCGTTGCGAAGTAACTTTTCCAAGAAATAGGTAAGTACTTAGTACACATACGCAATTACTCTTTTACCTACGTCTTAACATTGTTCTCTTTGAAGAATTTTTAAAACTTTTCGAGAAAATAAATTTGTTATGATATTTATAAATACTTGCAATGTTTAAGTAGGTATTTCCGAAACTTCAAAACAATATAATGAGGAGATTATTGAACCGTTTTGTTTTATAAATTGTATAAACTTATTTTTTACCATCTCAAAAAATGGAGTTAGGTTCCGACTTGCCCCATTTATTGTCAATGTTTTATTATATATTAATTGAATCAAAAACTCCTTAATGCTAATTCCTCACTATGAATTTAATTACAAGCTTATTTTTAATTTAATTCAATTTTTTTTTTTTAATCGGTAAATATACCAGGGGCAACACCCTCATTGACTTATGTTCGCCGCCAGAGGTCCGTGGGGACCCTCGTTATGTCTCAGATCGCGGACAATAAATTATTCTAGCGTTACACTTTGGTCAACTGAGCAGGTCATTTGGGAGGCTTGGTTTCCTATCGTGTGGTAATTACAGAATTTTAATTAGATAGAATAGAGTTTCATAATCAAAAATGCAAAAAAAATATTGATTAATGTTTATTGATTAAGTAAAGAAGAAGTTTTTTGATACTCTCCGATGCTATAATTATTGGAGGATCAATAAAAGCACGAAAGATAATCCAATAATTGTCACAACTGTCACAAGTAAAAGGCGTGACGTAGCCATCATATATTGTCCATTGGTCGTGATTATACGCCCTATAATAGGGAGCCTCCGTCAGAAGTGACCCTACAAAGAAGAAGAAATCTGTCAGCCTCCGTAGCCTAGTTGGTAGTGAGTAGTGACCCTGCCTACGAAACCAGAGGTTCCGGGTTCGAATCCCGGCGAGGGCATTATTTGTGTATTTATTTATCACAAATAATTTGTGTATGTATTTAAGTATCTATATGTATCTATCTATTATATATATCGTCGCTTAGTACCCACAACACAAGCCTTAATTGAACTTACCGTGAGACTAATTTAACTATAAGTGCTGGTCGGTTTTCCAGGCACGCTGCCCTGAACGATGTCATCCGCCGGTCTCTTGCTGCTGTCAACGTGACAGCTCTGCTGGAACCAACCGGCATTAGCAGAGACGATGGCAAGAGACCGGACGGTATGTCTTTGATTCCATGGAGGCAGGGAAGGGTGTTAGTGTGGGACGCCACATGTGTAGACACATTGGCCCCTTCCCACCTCCATGGGACCAGTAGTCGTGCAGGTGCAGCTGCGGAGGAGGCGGAGAGCCGAAAAATATTGAAATACAGTGGTCTCGGCACCGAATACATTTTTGTACCATTCGGTGTCGAGACTCTAGGCTCGTGGGGTTCCAACGCTAGAAAACGATATAATGAATTAGCAAAAAGGCTCGTAGAGTGTACCGGGGATAAAAGGGCTGGCAGCTTCCTCGCTCAACGAATCAGCATAGCGATTCAGCGAGGGAATGCTGCCAGCGTTTTGGGCACTATGCCGAAGGGGGGAAATCTTTTTGATATTTAATTAAGTATTAGTTTTATATTTAGTTTAGTATGAAGTGTTTATTATTATTGATTTATTATTTCTTAGATTATTTAAGGTTCTTATTTGAATATATTTTCATAATTATTTGTGTAAGATGTCCCAAGATATTTATTTATTTATTTTAAAGCTGGAGGTTCCGAGATCGAAACCCGGCGTGGGCATTTATTTGTATGTTCTTCACAAATATTTGTGCTTGTTGACTTTGTTTAACCGTTTAATTATATTAATTTATTATTATGTCCATATGTATATAGACTGTAATTACAAGCCTAAAATCGAGCAAAACGTGGCCTTCCGAAGACAGATGAAAGTAGCTGAAAGGGACTTTTTGTTTCATCGTTTTGTTATTTTACTCTTCGTGATAGGTACTTTCAAACACGACCAACTGATGGGTGAAATAAAGTCCATTTTTTGAAAAGGTTTACTATCTGAACAATGATTTCAAGAATATAAGATGAAACGTCGATATGCCCCATGTTTTATTGCCCCTACGAAATTTTCGCCTATTGGACCCAAATTCTTAACCGTTATGTATATTCTGCGATGAGAATTGCATACTCATTTCATACCAAATTCAATATGATTATCGTTGTGTCACGTTTTCTCACATTACGCTTTACGTACGATGGAATGAGTGACCGCATATTCAATACTTTTTCGATATAATTGTGATTTGATAATGGACATGAGAGAATACGCCTGCTTTAGGGACGTAGCATGATAATATCTGAACGTCTCAGCAGTAGTCAGCCAAATAAGTATTATTTATAATAGGTACCTACTTTAGTAGTAAAAGTAGGCTAGTACGCATTTTCTTGCAAACTATATCCCTCGAAATCAAATTGGTCATAAATCTGACAGCTGAGTCATTTATTTCTTTTTGAATGAAAATTTATTATAATATAGATAGTTAATCTCTACCAGTCTCGAAAATAATGGTACATTTCATGTCATCTCCATTACGATTATGTTATTTATGATATATAAATTCATGGAAGCGTGTACCCAAGTCGATCAACTTTGGTTGTCGTTATTATTACCTATTCCGGTTGTCCAAGGGACAAAATTAGTAGGTACCTACACCTTTTTAGACGAAGTAAAGTATAACGTTACAAAGGAGCATTGTAAGTAAAGGAGCATAAGGGTCACTATGAAAAAGTTTTATATTAACATTATAACTCTCACATAGATTATTAATATTTCGTGGAATTATAATGCCATAAAGTACCTAATTTAAACCATGATTTTATTGGCTGTCGCTTTTCAACCCATAACCAAAGCAATGAGTGTCATTGATTATAAAGTTGTCCACCCATACGGAGGTTGCCATAAGGTTTAGGTTACTTCTCACAGGATTCTTAAATAGGTAAAGGAAAAAACAGGCCAAGAGCATGTCGGGCCATGCTCAGTGGTAAGACTCACTTGTTGACTTATTTTATAAACCCACTATTCATGACCCCCCCTCTCCAACGTTTGGTCCAAAAAATATGAAAAAAATTATGAGTAGGTATTGGGCTTACAGAATTTTTAAAAATAAAACTATTTCGAACATAATTGGCTCAGGCGTTTTTTGGATAACTACAAAACCCTACACTGAGCATAGTCCGATATGGTCTTGGCCAGTTTTTTTCCATATTTTTGTATGATTAAGGTATTATTTCGCAAAATTAAGTAAGCTCACAATCTTTAAAACCTTCGTTGTAAATAAACAATAAATAATTCAATTTTGTCAAAATAGCAAAACGGTAAATCGCGCATTTAGCTCTTTTTTAGAATTGCTCAGGGTGCTTAGCCAAGTTGCCAATCGCTAGCGCTTGCTAGCGCATCGTAGTTTTCCCTCTTTGTCGCACTAATGAGAAGGAGTGACAGAGAGGGAAAACTACGATGCGCTAGCAAGCGCTAGCGATTGGCAACTTGGCTAAGCATCCAGGTTACGCAAACGCTAACGGTTACAACGTCGCTAACGCTAAATGTTGTAATGTTATAGTAGCGGTAGAAACCCGGCGAGTCCTCACCTTGTCATTTAAGTTATCTTGGCAGGAATCTATTGCCGTAGGCCACTTTAAGTGCCCTGAACTCCAAAGTTTGTAGGCTTCCCAAGTTACTTCGAACAGTCTCGAAGGATTTTCAGCCTTTGCCGACTAATTCATTATGAATAATGAACTTCAAACTCCACTTTACGACTGTCCTGTCCATTTTCTGGAATAACGACTGAGTAGTTAGGCTCAGGTATTTAAAATGGTATTAAAGGTCTTATGCAAACGGCAGTTACTATAAGTGCGTCTGTATTAATTGGTTTTTAAATTATTACCGCTCTGCTGCCAATGCAGCAACATAGAATATATTAAAAATCGTTTATTCAAAAGGGGAATGTAAAATAAAAGCTCATTTAACGGTTCTTGGAAAAGACTCCCGCGTGCAGAATGAAATGTAAAACGGTTCGATTTTATGGAAAGAAAATGCAGAAAACGAAGTCCAAGACAAAAGAAATCAAGTTGCTTCGCGGACTGACGGAATTGTAGGTACGTATTCATTAGGTAAATAAAAGAAAGTAACGTGCTATCTAATGATGTTTGATTTGTATGGGCGGTTCACAGAGATGAAGCGGCCGTATGTCAACTACAGACAGGGGTTTGATTAGATCCAAACGCCTAACAATAGGTACTTCACTAGTCTTTATTGTATAGGAAATAGAGGCTTATCCCTTAAATGCATAGTGATATACATCATCATTCAATATATGCATCATATATTCTTGACTCTATTGACAGCATGTCAGAATTCAAATTTAATAAATCTTTGCCAATGTCATGTTTTTAAGGGTTACACTATCACGTTAAAAAACAATGTTTATACACAAAGTTTCCTTTAACATCCATTTTTCATCATGTAAGAATGTTGCATTGTCAATTCCCTACTCCATTATTAGGGGAGATCCTAAAGGTGAAGCCTTTGCCCAGCAGTAGGACACGAAAACAGGAAATTTAAAACAATGTCATTGAATTTTCATAAATAATTCTAAGTAGGTAATAATCCAAATATACATTTTGTATCATTGCTCTACGCTTAAAGCCCAAAAACTTCTAATGCTTGACATACCAACAACGTCCCCTTTCAACGCCTTTAATTTCCGCCACAAAACTCTTTGCACATAGCCATAGCACATATACAGTCAGCAGCAGACACGACTTTATTTCTAAGACTATAAGAGTATGGGCTTGTCCATTAATCACGGAGGGGGGGTCATCGGACAAATCACGTGTAATTTTTTGGTACTCTTTGCTGTACAGCATTTTTTTTTAAACACTAAGGGCCTGTTTCACATTCTTTGGTTAACGCTATCTGCCGGTTAAAAATAGTATGGTCCCATTCTTCTTCCAAGTGAAAGAAAGAGATAGTGATATTTTTTAATTGACAGATAGCGTTAACCAGAGATGGTGCAACAGGCCGTAAGTATAACCAGATGTCAAACCCTGAACTAAGTTTTGAAACTTAGGCGGTAGGTATATATTCCCCTAAGTTTCAAAACTTTACTCGTAGTTATTAAAAAAGTTTTTACCCCATCACGTGTGCTTAATAAAGTACCCACGTAAATTCAAGTGGTGTTAAAAGGACAACTTAAGTTTGCAATAAATTACACGTCATATTGGCTAGGGGGGGGGTCCTGAAAATATCACCAAGTATCACCATGGGGGATGGGGGGGTCTAAAATAGGCCAAAATCGTATGATGTGATTAATGGACAAGCCCTATGTGTAACTACCCGCCAAGCAATATCTGCTGCTATCTGTACCTAATAACACTCCCATATTTCGCCCGTCTTACGATTTCAGAAACCGTGATACCAATTGATTCGCACGTTATTTTTCTTATTAGCTCAGTACAAACTATCCTAGTGCGATAGGGTTCAACAACCGAATAATGCTGATGAGTCTGGCTTACGGAAACAAAGTCTAGTCCCACGTGATTATATTCTAGTTCCTCCCGCACTAAGGTTGTTGATTAGCTGTACGAACGATGTGACAGAAAGGAAAATGTTTCATTCCTCACAGATAGGTAAGTAAGTACCTATAATGTACAATTTATGTATCATCTTGTTATGCGAGGGCACTGCACGGAAAAAATATTAGGTGTTCAAACAGGGACAACGTAGATAACTGGTCAATATTAAAAGATTCTTATACAGGGTGCTCGCGAGGAAACCGAAAGATTTTAACTATGCATTCTAAACATCAAAATAAACAAAAAATATTATGAGACCTTAATGTCAAATTCTACAAAAAAAATTTTTTTTTTAGACTTTTTGAATACTTTTTAACATTTCCAATACTTTTTATCATAACAACAATTTGTTAAAATTATTTTTTTTAATGATTTTTTTTTAGGGACAGGTTTTTTCGTCGAGTTTATTCTTATTTTTTGATTGTCAGGCAAAAAGTGTGGTAATATTAGAACACATTGTGGTAGCATTGTAATCAAAAAGAAGTTTTATGACGAGTTACGTCGAAAAACTTTTTTCGAAAAAAGGTTAATTATCTCTGGAACCAAGCCAAAAACAGGAAATTTTATGTAACATTAAATACTCTAAATATGCTCAGGAATTCAGCATTAAAATCTTTCGGTTTCCTCGCGAGCACCCTATATACGGCCTCCGTAACTCAGTCGTTAGTGACCTTGCCTGCTAAGCTGCAGGTCCCGTGTTCAAATCCTGGTGAGGGCAAACAAATTTGTTCCCCAGTTATGGTTGATTTCTATATATTCTTTTCAGTATAATATACATATTGATAAAACAGAAAGGGACAAACATATCTTACCGGCTTGCTAAGTTTGGAGACGTTTTTGATAAAGGGTTCTCTACGTCGATTGAATACTAGGACGATTCGTCTAATTGTCCCAAGATATTATTATGTCATATTTTTAACCGACTTCAAAAAAAGGAGGAGGTTCTCAATTCGACAATTTTTTTTTTGTTGTATGTATTCTACCCGATATCTCCGAGAATCGTAAACCGATTTAAAATATTTTTTGTGATCGAACGTGTGTAACCCCGAGATGGTCCCGTTGGCACCAAGTTGGGGTCTGATGATGGGATCTTGGAGAAATCGAGGGATCTCTTCAAATGACATAGGTAGGTACATGTATGGCGCTTTTGATAATTTTCATTCATTTACAGGAATTTACATCCAGAAAGTAGGATTTGAGGAAACCAATGATGGAAACAAGTCGGGGATCTTAGAGTAATCGGTTGAAGTCAGTTTTTAAAGTTTTTATGTTGGTGGTTATGATTATATAGGTACCTACCGTAACAGTACCTAGCATACGTTCCGCTTAATGGGCACAGTAACTTTGGACGCCTGCAAGGAATTACGTGCGCGCTACCGAAATTTTATCAACACGAAAAATACAATTTGTGGTGAATTACTATCCTAAGTACGTAACGTGGAGATTTGCATGTTCGCGCTCCGCGTCTGAAAAATCGTCGAGTTCTCCCAGTGAGTCGCGATTTCACGAGCAAAGTTTCTTTACATTGCGTGCTTAATTCCATACGTGTGTGAATTGTGCTGATATTTACACGCAGTCTACAGCAAGTTTACGAGCTCACTCGCGTCGCATTAAGGCAATCTAAAGCACCCTATGATAAAGCGGAGCAGGGCTAAAATTGAGAAAAAGGCGCGACTGCGTGAAAAATGTGCAAATCGCCTTCATACTCACGGTTCACGGATTCGCGCGTGATTCGCACTGTGGAGAGAGTTACGTGTAGGAACTTTTGTTATATTTTAGTAAAACGTTCGTATAGTCCCGTCTAATAATGAGTATTATATTTTAAAAAGTATGCCCGAGGTATAAGGTTCAAAATTTAACCTTTTGACCGCCAGACGGCGAAGCAATATGCCGAGCTCCGGACGCCACGCGTTTCGATTATTTATGCAAAATTTAACTTTACGGTATCCCACATAGGTTCCTACTGCATTGGCGTACGTAGCTGTCGGCCAGTGCCGGCATTGGCGTCGTAGTCACGATTTCCGTCGTAGTCACGATTTCCGTCGTAGTCACGATTTCCGTTGTCGTCTATGGCCGACTATGGCGGTCAAAAGGTTTTAAAACTGCAGCCAAACCCGTTAAACATCAATGCACCTGTCGTGCATTCCTACCATACCAGAAATGCCAAAAGGTGTTATTAAGGTGGATGCTGTCAAAGCAATCACGGTCGATGCTGCACAGCAATGCATGAGCTAAGTTCGGTAATTCAGTACCTACATCGAAGGCAGAATTGTACGAGCTGAAAGCTAACGCCGCTGTATACCTACCTATCGTCTTTCCGCCCCGACAATAAAATTTGCCCGTTCTTTTGAATATAGTGGTTTGTGATCGTAGCCGCTGTCCTCTCCATAAATATAACATGGGACAATTATATGCACAATTTGTACCGTTTAATAAACACCTATTACGTGGGACATACATAGCGGGAATTCGATAATTATGATCGCGACTCCGACGTGCGTAGCGTGTTACCCCCTTATTCATGAACGTCTATTAACTTAGCAAGCCGCTAAGTATTCTTTGTCCCTTTCGGACTTAAATATGTTTCATATTGACAAAACCGAAGTCAGTGCCTATAATGACAGCCTTGACACGTTCAACACTACGCTACGCTCGTAGCGCTACGTCGTAGCTGAGAACATGAATTTTCCGCTATGTAGCGAATATAACACCATTCGGAGGTAGCGAAAGGGACTTAGTAACGTGTCGGGATTAGCTCTAGACCGTACGTAGGGGCTTGTCCATTAATCACTTCATAGGGCTTGTGCATAAATCACGCGAGGTCCTATAGGGGGGAGGGGGGTCCAAGAAAACATCACGAAAGATCACGTTAGGGGAGGGGGGGGGGGGTACAAGGAGACTGTGAATTTCGGCGAGCGAACATTAAAAGTTGAATGAAAAAAATACACGTGAGACTGCTAGGGGGAGGGGGGGGTGTAGCCAAGAAACTCACCAAACATCACCAGGGGGGAGGGGGGGGTCAAAAAGTAGCCGAAAAAACCTCGCATGATTTATGCACGAGCCCATACTGTATAGGGGGAGGAGGGGGTAAATAAAAATCACCAATTATCACCATAGGGGAGGGGGGTCATCGGACAAATCACGTGTAATTTTTTGTTACTCTCTGCTGAACAACATACTTTTTTTAAAACATAACTAGATGTCAAATCCTGAACTGAATTTTGAAATTTCGCGGACATTTATATAATTTGTAAAATTTATTAGTTTGTAAAAAAGTGTTTTTCCATCACGTGTGCTTAATAAAGTACGGAAACTGAAGTGCTATTAAAAGGATTACTGAAGTTGGAAAAAAATTACACGTCATATTGGCTGGGGGGCTGAAAATATCACCAAGTATCACCATGGGGGATGGGGGGGTCTAAAATAGGCCAAAAACGTATGACGTGATTAATGGACAAGCCCTAGTCTGATGTAGGTGTAGTAGGTGAGAGAATCAACTTTTTTCTGCCATGGTTACGGTCGCCTGAGTCACGCTGGTTTTATTCAAAATTATGCTACTTAAATTATGCAAGCATGCATGTAGTGCATGTGTGTAGGTGGCCTATTAAAGAAAGACCCTATTAACACTAGAAAAATGTCATGTTTACATAGTTAGTAGTACAATTTTGCATAAAACCAGCGTGACTCAGGCGACCGTAACCATGGCAATAACAGACAGAAAAAAGTTGATTCACCCAGGTACATATTACCAATGTGTGATCGTGCAAGTACAGTCCAAATGCAAAAACATGATACTTGCCCAATGCTCCTATTTAGTGAAATATAATTACTTATTTGTAACAGGATTTTAGCTGTAAGTAGTCGGGTTTAGGTACAGACTCTTTCAATATTATAAGTGCGGCACTAAAACTAAATAAGTGGGTATCAACCATCTACACTAAATATTTCAAGTATTCTGACAAAGAGGACGAGATCCTTTCCTATTCACCCTAGGATCCTTCCTATATCAAGTGAATTCAAGTGTCTTCTGAAGTATGTGGACCCAACGCAAAGCGTATTAAATATTTTGTTTGTCGTAAAACTTTTGTTGTATATGGTTGTATAGTTCGTGAAATATAAATTGATAACTTTCTACCTACATTATAGTAAAAAAAAAACGTTCAATTTATATTTCTCGAACTATATCACTCTCTCATGTTCAGGACTCGACATGTTGTCATCATTTAGAATACCGTAGATTACCCTTTTTAACACTTCAAATATCTCCTGCTAAAACTGTGCTTAAATTAGTTCTAAGCACAGTTGTTTGTTTAAAAAGTACCTAAACTTAAAACCCTCGTGTTTCTACTGGTTGCCAGAGAGCTTTTTGGACTCTTTCGCTTTATTCGTCTCAATCAATATTAACACGAGGCGAGACAACTATGCACCCTTGTAAAACAAATAACTATTATTCACTCACATATACTTACGTGGGTACCTATTCATAGGTTGTGTTTTGTGCAGACTACAATCTTGAACTCGTTTGACAACTCTTTATTAGGATTATTAAATAGGTATCCGAAATAACTGCGCTGTTCGTTTATACCTAAGTACAATTTATTTAATTAAACTAAATACAATTAAGTCAAATCACTTATATCAGGTACAGCATCAAATATGGAGCAGGGGGGTTACCATGATATAAATGTGATTCAGTTTAGGTCGAGAGAAAGGGACAAGGCTATACGAGTCGTATATCTCTGTCCCTTTCCCTGAACCTAAACTGAATTCTATTAGTACGTCATGGCAATCCCCAGGCCTCTATTGTCATGGCTTTAAAGTGCATGTTCAGATATTTAGCATGTGCATGAACACCGTGGCCGCTCCGATATATCTGATGGCGACTGTACATCTCCAACCCACCAGAAAACCAAACTGTTCTCGGCATGGTCAGAATATCTCAATTCTTCACTTGTTTTTAAACTTTCACTGTCAACTACTCCATTCATTTCACTGTCTTCTTGAATAGGGTCTTTGAAGTGATACTGGCCTGAGCCCGTGGCAATTATGGGCCTAAAGGGATGAATGGATACGCTGTTGCAGCAATCTTTATGTAGAGGAAACTGAAAAATAAACATTGTTTAAGTATTACGAATATTTTTGCTACTGTCCAATTTCACCTATACCTTAACATGGCAATTGGGGATTGCCTTGGCAATTGCACAGTTAATATGATATTTCAACAAAAATTGATCTAATACCAGTTTGAACGGAAAATGTTCCTATAGGTATACAGGGTGATCAATCCCAATGGGTCAGTATGGAGGTTTTGGAAACCATAACAGATAGCGAAATCTTGTCTTAGGAACCATGAGATCGATTAATCATCCTGTATAGCATTCGGTTGCGTTATGAGATTCCCAAGTGAAAATGTTATTTATTATATCAACGTAAAAATATACCTACTAATAATAAAAACCACGAAGAATTCATTATTACATATTTAGGTAATATTTAATAATAATACCAATTTCCTAATTTTATACAATTACAGATTTGATCTGTATCGGATTTTATGAGCATGAGCTGAAAGGCTCAACTTTAGTAGGAATAAATTGTTGGGTAGAATATATTACTTTGTATATTTACCTTATATGTAACATTATCACCATCAACATCAGTTGCATCTAGACTATTCCTCCAATCCACAGCATCAACTGCCCAAACTTTCAACACCCCATCCGTGCCCCCAGTCATAAGATACTTTCCACATGGTGACACATCAAAGTATACCCTCTGGTTTGTGTCGACTGCTCGGCTCAAAATGTTCAGAGGTCTGCGGTAGTATCTTATATCCCAAACTAGTAAGCGGTGGTCTTTGCGTGCTCCTGAGACCAGTTTGAGACCATCTGGTGTGAATTTCATGTGTGTTACACCACCTAAAAAATGTATTTAGGTCACAATTGAGTTGAAAGGCGGTAAATCATTTTTTTTACTTATTTTACAAAATAAATACTTTGGTTCAAATAATATCAGTAGTATGTAAAGTTTCCAAAACGAAAGGGATTTTGAAGGTGCCTAAGTACAAAAATATGTAACAAAGGAATTAAAATACGATGTTCCTATTACACAGAATTAAAGTGCATAACTGAACATTTTTATATACATCTTATTTTGCCTTTGACCATACACTTGTACAATTAACAAAAAATGTGGTGTACCACCTTTCATCATTATTATCACTGAATAGAGTCGGAAAGTGGTAGACAACATTTATTGTTCACTGTACACTGTATGATATCAACCCAACAAATATTGGGAGACATCTGGCTATAATGACAGATACCCTATCATTTTCGAGAACATTGTACTCTGTGGTTGGAAACTATAGGAAACATATTTGCTCATAAACTAGAGTACAGACAGAATAACAATAGTCTTTAGGATGTCTCTAATTGAGTGTATGAGCATTTTGTACTATCCACTTGTTTATAATATTTACCCACCTGAATGACCATGCATTTTTCCAATACTTTTATATCCTCCCATTTCATTTACATTGAAGAGATTTATGGTGGTATTCCAAGAACCCACAGCCAGCATGTTACTGTCCATGGCAAAGCAGGATGCTGGGAATGTGATCTTATGCTCTGCACAATCTCTGCCTGGTCTGGAAATAAAATAATAAAAAGATTGATTTATTTGCTGTAGGAACTTATATTATATCATTTTAGTATGCATAGAAGAAAAAAGTGTATTACAAGGCTATTGAATAAATAAATATTTATATTGGGAATTATATTTTGGCCGCATGTGACAACAGTAAGACTACATCATCATCACCCTACTCTTCCCATGGGTGACAAGGTGCCTTGTCAGTTGACGAAGGGATTGAAGTGTCATTGACCTTCAATTTATTGATGATTGTTGATGATCATTATCTGCATGAGTATTTCAACTAGAATTAGATTTTATCTTAATGGAATGGGATACAATGGTTAGCAAGTATGAGTGTGATGTAAAATAAATAAAAATAAAAAAGCCTTTTATTTCTTGCAAATTTTTTACATGAATAATGCTTAATACTAAGAACCTTGCGATGCAAGAACCCCTATTCGGGTGTAGGCCTCCTCCAAACTATTCCATTTATCCCGGTCTTCAGCTATTTGCATCCAGGAAGGACCAGCAGTTCTGATGACATCATCCTCCCATCTCGTGTGAGTGTGATGTAACATATTAATAATATTGTCAATCCATTTGATAAGAGTTGATACCTACTCCTAACCATTTGGCAGTAGTAATTTAATCAAATCAATATAAGAATTCTCATTACCTATCCACATCAAATGTCCTCATCACCTTTTTGTAGCCAGCTACAATCCTGGCTCCGTCCAGGCTGAATGCGACAGTCATTGCTGGCTCCATCTCGTCAACTGGGTTGAAGCCCCGGTAGGAGCAACGCAGTGAGCCATCAAAAGCGTCCCACATTTGAACGGGAGCATTCTGCCTTGTCGTCAACCAACTAAAGAATGAAATTCACTAATATTAAATATGAGTTTGCTCATTGTCTTTTTGTTTTCACTGTGTTTATGTCGGCATAATTGTGTGCTATCTCATGGCTGTTTATAGCAATTGGATATCAATATATATATATGTAAATTCTACATAAATATAAAAGTGGTAAACAGATTACTTTTCAGATTTATATTACTGCCCAACTCTGATGTGAAATATTTACTAAAAATGTTTTAAGTATGAATGATTTTGCCTTAGCAAGGAATGAGTTTTATTTTAACAGGTTTCAATGTTATAAACAAATATGAGTTGGATCTTATATTCAATCCATAGATACCAACTCATCATATCTAACGTACCAACAAGTTTCAGGAATACTGCTATTCATCCTAGGATACCAACAAAAGTCATAAATCAATCCAGCCTCTTTCACATGAATGACCGACTCCAACACATCTATAGTACGATCGGGAGCCGCCGACTCCATATATAAGTCTCTAGGCAGTTCAGTAACATGGACACCATCATTATTCACCACAGAAAGACAGCAAGTACCGTCGGGAGACCATTTACAGCCACGCAGATATGGTTGGATATCCGGTTTAGCATTTGGCGCACTAGACCAGGAAGAGCTGCATAGTTCTAGTAAAGTTTTACCACTAAATAAAGTGGGATATTGAAATAAAACCTCTTCGACGCCGGTGTTCAAATCCGTTAATTCATTAGTATTATCTTTATGAATGGGCTCAAGCACATCAGTGTTCATTGATGTTTCATCCATTGTGAATAAAGACATTTCTCGCTTTAACTCGAATAATTGTTCATTATAATTATAATTAAACAAACAAAAACACTACATAAAGAAACAAGAAGAACAAACAAAGATGCAATGCTTACTTTGACAGTCGGTGACAGATGACATTTGGTAGACATGTGTAAGTAATGCTCGTAATATCACAAATGACATATCACTCGAATGTGTAATGAAACATTACTTATCACTCCGACGAAACAGGCATTACTCCCAAACATCACTCGAAATATCAGTACCCGAGCGCACAGGACCACTACGACCAGCCAGCCTATGCACGTCCGTAATACTTACGCCATTTCAAGTCTATACCCAGTGCGCGTAATGTGTAATGCCATTGTGATAGTGTGATGTTTGCCATGCTACCATTGCTTCGCTATCCCGCTCGCACTCAAACTCGGCAATCACTCGCTCTCGCTCGGCAGCTCGGCTCGACTTCGGCTATCTTCGGATCGATATCGTAATGTGGGTGATAGCTGTGATGCCTGTGATGTTACTATCTCGCGCGCGCCCGCGCTGCTGCGTATTGCCATCGACTATGTTCGGGTGATGTTTCGAGTGATGTGATATCTCAGTGAGATATTACACTTTAGGAAAAGTGATGTGATAGAGCATTACTTTTTGAAGCACTGTTTCGCGCATGTCTAACATTTGGCCTGTGTTCGGAAGTAGACAGACTTAACTAATGCCTGGTTTACACGTTTTTAGCAGTTGAAAAGGTTTTTCTCACCTCCCCTACACGTAAAGTGGAGGTATTTTTTTCGTTTAGTGAGTATTACATTCTTTGATCGTATCACAAACATGAACAAATTAGTAAAAAAGCTATACCGGACTCTTACGACCAAACCATAGTCACGAAGTCAGGTTCAGTGTTGCAAACTGCAAACACAATTTAGGTACTTGTCAATGTCAATCTACCGTTTGCTGTTTCGTTTCGTCGTTGGTCTTGCTTGCTACTCTTGCTCTTGCTCGCTCTTCGGTCGTGCCCAAAGAGTATTGTAATATAATATGAATAAGAGTGGCAACTCTGCGGTCCGTCTTGCATGTATGGGAAGTGCTGCCACCTGCGAGTTTGGAGTCGGAACTAAAGCTGTGTATATATACATACCTACATATATGCCTATATATGCCTATTTTTCTTCAGTTGAGCGGGAATTTCATCCGCGCTTAGCACGCGTACTGTATCTGTGTTTGAAAACTTGCTAAATTTACTTAGTGTAAACACTACGAAATTGCAAGCTTTCAAATACAGCTACAGTGTAATGCTAAGCGCGGAAGTTTTGATTCCCTTATTACAGATTTTTGAATGAACTAAAACTGTTCATTGAAAAATTTGTTTCAGGGATATTCAGCTAAAGGAGAGAAATAAAATAATAGTTATGATTTATTTTTTTGATTGTTTATGCTTGTTATAATACAACTGAGCTGCTTTTTTCACAGGTTCGTTACCATTATAAGTAAATTTGCCTTCTAATATTCCATTCACCGACCGGCACCAACTATAAATAATAATATTAATAGTAGTGTTTACAAAACATTCTTTTAATTGTTGAGAATGGGCAGTACAATCCATAAAGGAAAAATCGGTTATAATTTCGACAAAAGCTATTATTCTCTCTTTTAGGTTCTTTTCGTGGCAATCGCTGTTTAGGAAGCCAATTGTCGTTTTTTGGATGTCATGAAAGCAAGCTACTAGACAATCCGATGGATATGATAGCCACGCTTTACCTTTCTCAAATTCCTTCGCATGTAGGTACCTGTATTTTTCGTTTTTGGAATCACCCAATAGCTTGCTTTTACATTCTTTACACCCTTTAATAAATTTTTGCAAACATTTCGATAAGGCCCACCCGCAGACATACGTTCTTTGATCAGCCCCAGAATCTGTAAATTCATCTAACAATGTATCTAGAGGCTGATCAATTACAATGTTTTGGGATTGCGAGGGAACATTTTCATTGTTTTTATTTTTAACCAAAAAGGAAAGTGACTGCAAACAGTAATTCATGTCTTTCTCACAATTTGCGTTAATAGAATGATGGCTACTTAAATTATTTAACAACAGGGTTTTAAATGCTCCCTCGAACCCCATGCAGTTGGGTGCAATATTTCTAACACCCAAACTACGTATGCTGCCAAAAAAGTTTTCTAGTGGGTCCTGATTAAAGTTTCTTGTAAACATGGCATCCAATGCGTATTTTTTTGACAACAATTGCCATAGTGATTTAATTCCTTCTATAGTTTTAATAAAGTTATTTATAGTTGGTACATGTTTTACACTTGGTCCGTCAGCTCTATTCACTATGAATTTAACAGATTTTAATGTTTGAAGTCCCTCTTGCCAAAGCGCATGGTGAGGAGAGTTTCTTTTAACAGCTGCTCTATATTTTTTACCCGAGGATACCGAGAAGCTTGACGCGTTAAGTGAATCAAATAGTTTATCTATTAGAGACACGAAAGGAATTATATCCATATATTCTTGTGGCACTTCTTTTCGGGCAACTAGATTGTCTGTCGCTACAGCCATGCTATGGCTGAGCACTTGCGCAGCATTTTTTACCCTCATTTTTTTAATTTTTTTTGGATCAATATGCTCTTGATTTATTTTAGGCAATAATCTCAACTCACCATGCGACTTATCGGCAGCAAAAATATTAACAAAATACTCCCACTTAATTTTCTTTTGTTGGTTGTTATGCATATATACGAGATCTTTATTTAACAAATTATTTCGAACTCCCTTTAGCAAATGAGGGACATCAAACAATGGTATTATTTCAAGATCATTTACAATAATCACATCATTTTTCCACTCCTTTCTCTCATTGAAATATTTACATTTGGCCTCTGCTATTAAATCATTGATACAGGCTGAATTGGGAGATCCTTGGTCACAAACGGTTGCCACAATCTTAAGCCCCGTAGCCTGCACATTAATTATTACCTCCTTTAATATTTCTTTAAGTTTTTGTGTGGACAACCGTTGCGTAAAATAATATGCTACTGGCTGCTTAAAATTTTTTTTGACGCCCTTTACCATAAACACTAAGGCATGATTGGCAAAATTTTGCGTTTTATAATTGCCCAAGTTTTCGAAACCTACAAGGTCATCTGTGTGAGAATTATAAAATATTTGCGGAGCAATCGACATTTCGTCAAATATTAATGTACACAGACGATCTTGTGGCAGCATTTTTGTTACTGTTGAATGTAATTCTTTGAAAATTATAGGATTTATTCCTGGATTTAGCTTAATTTTCGCCAATAACCCCTTTAATACCTTTCTGGAAGGTAACGTGAAGTGCTGACACATTAAAGCATAAGCTTTGGGGCTCTTTTTATAGAATGATAAAGATAAAACCTTTTCATCTAATGTAAATCTATGTCCCTTCTTTTTCTTTTGCCCTTCTAAACATTGCATTCTGACAAATGATTTTACTGACGCAGACATATTTTGCGTAAATTTCTCGAACTCCTTTCTAGGAGACTGCTTATCCAGGTGCTGAAGACGCAATCTGAAATTCTTCAATTTCTGACGTAACCTGCATATTTCATTTTTCTTTTGCCGAAGCTTCTTTGTGAAGTCCATTCGAGTTTTTTCTTGCAAAAACTCGAAAGTTTTTTCTGAAAATAATAAATAGACTATCATTAATATGGATTTCAATAAATATTAAAAGAAAAATGTGAATCGTAATTAAAAAACTATCCGATTTTAATTACAATTTACGCCTTTTTATAAGAAACAATATAGTACATTACGATACAAGTGTAAAAAAAGGAAGTTCGAAATGAGTGGCGATAAATGAAAACACGGCCGACAAAACATTTAAGAAGACCCGTGAATGTATTGCACAAGAAAGGCGTCACATCGACCAAATTGTCAGCCTCCGTAGCATAGTTGGTAGTGACCCTGCCTACGAAGCTGGAGGTTCCGGGTTCGAATCCCAGCGAGGGCATTATTTGTGTATTTAATTATCACAAATATTTGTTCCTTGGTCATGGCTGTCTATGTATTTAAGTATCTATACAGGGTGTTTGGTCAGCGGTGTCGGAGCTTTTAAGGGCTTAAACTACAATCAATTTTATCGATAAATTACCATGGATTTTTTTTTGTGCAAACGATAATTAAATGACGGCAATTTTAAAATTTCAAACAAACGAATACGGGTGCATGAGGTATTTCTGGAATTATACTTTTATTATCGGTCCTATCTTTGCAAAAAAAAACTCGTTAGAGAGCTCATTAGTACGGTCAAATCGTACATCATTTTACCCTAAACTCGCAAATCAAGTAGTATCGCTGAATTTTTGGTATGTTATTTAGACACATAACAGCTTTGCAACACGACTTGCGATTTGTATGAAAAACTTGCGGGCCTCCTGCCGGGCATCCTCCATACATGTAACCGAGGGGTAGATTTTTTTACAATGTACATAATGCGTGTGGGCTATCAATAGAAAGGACTTTGAGAATGATATAAAGGTTTCTAAAACACATTTATATTTAAGCAATCCGTTTTCGAGATATCAGCACTCAAAGTCTTAAAAAGTGTCCCCCCCTCTTTTTCTTAAACTACGCGGTATAAAATAAAAATAAAATGTGTTATGCATATTAATATACTCTTTAAACGATTTTTGGTTTCATTACATTATCTCTTATAGTTTTTGAGATATGTTGATTTAACTGTATTTTTTATGATAAATTGATAATAGCAAGGAGCCCTACGCGCGCGATTTAGTCTCGAACTTCGTCGGTTTTTTGAAAGTAGCGAATAGTAAATTTTTTAAGTATTGTTGTTTTCATATTTATAAAGGAACACCCGTCATTCTATCACAATCCTTTCCATAGGGCTTGTCCATTAATCACGTCATACGATTTTGGCCTATTTTAGACCCCTCCCTCCATCCCCCATGGTGATACTTGGTGATATTTTCTGGACCCCCCCCCCTAGCCAATATGACGTGTAATTTATTGCCAACTTAAGTAGTCCTTTTAATAAAAAACTTTTTTGCTAACTACGAGGTATGTTGAACGTATTGTCAAGTTCGCGAAGTTTTAAAACTTAGTTCAGGGTTTGACATCTAGTTATAAATTATAATTAAAAAGTGTTTTAAAAAAATGCTGTTCAGCAAAGAGTACCAAAAAATTACACGTGATTTGTCCGATGACCCCCCCTCCCCTATGGTGATAATTGATGATTTTATCTTGACCCCCCTCCCCCTATACAGTATGACGTGATTAATGGACAAGCCCATAGTATTTTTAAAGTATTTTTTTTACAAGACTTATAAACCAATTAATTATTCTTACCAGCATCAAATTTTTTTCGTGGTAGTCTATCTTGAGACTTATCAGGTACAACTGGACAAGTTGTTTCAGTGGACCCAGATGGAAGTAGTAAGTCTGTCACATCAACTGCTAGTCTAGATGGCCCCGGTACATTTGTTATATCGGTGAATGGCGTTGTTTGGAAATACTCTCGTTGTGGGTGAGTGTAGCTATGATCAGCTTGTACAAATGTGGAGAATCTTTGTCGCACACCTGGAACGCACATATTAAAAAACATTATTAGTTGAATCAACTTAAGATGCATTGGCATACATTATAAGTTTCATCACAATTGTAGAACCAATATTTTTGTATACAGGGTGGAAATTCTTTTTGGGTCAGTGAGGGCAGCTGCCAGATCCAGAGTGGCTACGCGAAAATGGTCTAAGAAGACCTTCCCATGATTTTAAATTTATGAAGATTGACGTTTACAGATTTTGGAAAAAACATACAGGGTCATTATTCACAAACAATTTTTTTATGCCAATCGATCCTGGTTCTGTTCAGGATCAAAAGCTTGGGACCAAAAAAAAATGTTCGGGTAGAAAAGCCGCGAATCGAGGATTAAAATTCCCATACAAATTGTATGAAAATTAAAAATTTAATTTTTCACGCTAAATTTTTTTATGCCAATGGAATCGTCCATTCCTATCTAGTACCAATAGTTTCCTAGGGGTCAACCTACGGCAATGTACAAAAAAGCCAAAAATAAAGAAAACTGTTTTCATGCACTTACTATGGGAAAAAAGTAAAAATTTAATTACATTATCTGTCACGCGGAGGCCTTCACCCAAAGAGGGGTTCAAATCAAAGAAAACTAACATTCAAACAAATTTACCTACTAAACTTACCAATGATATTGATTTGAATAAAAAGGCTTTTTATTTTTATTTTATTTTATTTATCTGTCACGCTAATTAGTCCTCCTATGCTAAATGGCAATAATACTGTATGAAAACATTAGCAACACTAATTACTTGATAGGAATGGAATCAATTGGCACAAAAAAAAACGTATTTTATTTTTTAATTTCTCGATTTTTATTTTAATTATCGATTTGCGGCTTTTCTGGTCGAAAAAATTTTTTTTGCACCATACAAGTTTTTGATCCTGAAGAGAAACAGCATTGATTGGCATCAAAAAAAAAGTTAGCAAAAATGTCAATTTCTCGCAACCTGTATGTTTTTTATAAAATCTGAAAACGCCAATCTTCATTAATTTAAAATCGAGGGAAGGTCTTCTAAGACCATATTCGCGTAGCTACCCACTTGCCCTCACTGACCCAAAAAGAATTTCCACCCTGTATTTGTCAAAATATTGTCACCTATCTATGCAAGAGAGTTCACTAAGAAATATTTTCCAAATAAATGAATTGCGGGCAAATGTTTTTAGCTGCAATTAAAGAACGTGCGAAAACGACGGAGCGACACGATAGGATACATAACATGCAACCGTGATTGCCCACCTGGTTTATAAAGCATTACTGAAAGATTCATAAATATTTTAGACGGTGTCCATATGTACATGTATATGTACACTCGCGGTCAATGAATACGGGTCAGGTGGATTTTTTCATAGAAAATACTGGAAACATGCTGATTACAAATATTTCAAATAAATATTTATAATACAAGAGGAACCGTTTTTAACATCATTGTATTGGAATATCCCTGAAGTTTTCACCCGATCCGAAAAACACGGAACTTTATCGTCAGATGACTCCGTAGATATAAAAATAGCAACTCATGATTTAAAAACTCATATTACCATACATTTTAGGTGGTTTTCTTAAACGGTCTACATTTTTGTCTCTACAAACCAACCTAACGACAATTTTAACGTTTTTTGGATTTATTTATAAATTTAGGGAAATTCCAATACAACCTGATTTAAAAATAGATTTTACCTACACTATAAATATTTTGGAAAAATATTTGAAATCTGCATGTTTGCATTATTTTCTATGAAAAAAAAAAACCACCTGACCCGTATTCATTGACCGAGTGTGTATATAAGATTTTTATTATCTTATCGTTTGGAACATATAAAAATAAATCTGTGTATCGTTTGGAACATATAAAAATGAACTCAACTAAGTTAAAAGTATAGTATATGCACTTTCTGAAGTACATAGATCTTTTTTTCGCCTATCTATACTATCAAGGGCTGACAAAAATCCCCTCTCACAGTCATCTCTTTCATTAAGCAATTGAGTATACAATTCCTTGCAAGTTTTCAATTAAATCAAAGTAAGCTGAAGCTTGTCAAGATTTTCCTGCTAGTGAGCTAAACTATTAAATTCACACTTTAAGGCCTTTATTCAACGTGATTAAATACATATGAAATAATTAGAAGGGACCCGGCAAAAATCAGCTGCTCATTCTTTGAGAACTCAGAGGAGTTTTTTTCCTAGTTATAAATGCACAGAAATTAAAATCAATTAATACTTACGATGTAAGTTCACAGAGGGGATTGCTGACCGCTTTAGACGTCTTCCAGATATCTTGTGTTGGGGATCAAAATGGTGATCACATACTCTTTTATTTTTGTATATTCTAATACTATCAGTTTCTTTCAGTTTATTTCCAATTACTGACACCCAAGCAGTAAAAACATCAGGATGTTTTTCTGGGTGAGGAAAGCGATGTGAGGGCACACCAAGAGTGACTAGAATAATAAAACAAATATTATTTACACAAGTGTGGTAATTAAAAGGTAAAAGCAGCCAAGAACACAGCTAGATTAGTGGTGGAATTACAGTTTACAACTGGAATTACAACTGTTAAATAGTTTTTATTTACTAACAATGTTATTCTAAAGCCGTGTTTGTTCTTTGTTTCTGTTGTTCACTTAGTGTTCTGAGCGAGCATTCCCTTATTCGTGGGCTGAGGAACGAACATTTTGCTATATGAAATCCTGTTTTCATCTGCCCAAGAACGAACGAATGCTCGCTCAGAACACTAGTTGGAAACGCGGCTTAACTGTTCAAAAGAAGTATTATTTTAAAATTAATGCATAGCACTCGACACAATTTGGTTTGTGATTGATGATGGAAAAATTTGAAAAATACCACACGACGCGTATATCTACTCATAACAGCTATAACATCAATATCGATAAATAAAAAAAATATGTTATTCGCTCAAGAATATATAACAAGAAAACATTCTATATCATGGTCTTTTTCGAACGATCTTTCTTTTTAAACTACTAACTTGTGTGTTGTGTTACTATTAATAGTTTTTTAAAGTTTTCATACGCCATTATCATTTGACTGACGAGTGATGTGATAACAGAAAATTACACGCAAAACAAATTCCAACTATTGATGTTGAGAAAAGTCTTACTAAAATGCTTATGATTGTTATGATATAACTTTATAAGTTGAAATAAAATTAACTTACCTAAAGGGTCACAGCCATAAACACAATGTTTCTTCGGTATTTCACTCATATTGAAACACCGAAAAGATTACTCGTAACAAGTAAAAACTTAACAAAAAACACAACTATAACGATTAATAACAAGAAACAATAACAGAAACAACAAACAAAAACAAGAATTTCGAGAGAAAACTTCGAAAAGCGCGTCAAGCATCTAAACTTCAAAGAGGCAGAGCTGACAATGATTTGAAATTTGACAAGTTTAAGCAAAATGGCTGCCCATTAGTTTCGTAAACACTCGCCAGCGGGCACTGTCTGTAAAGAAAATTGTTGCCACCTTAAGTGTGCCCCCCCTGGTCGTGCCACAGTTGACTGACGTAAAGGAGCGCTGCGAAAAGGCGAAATACTATTCGCAATTTCGCTAATTTACTTCGTTACCGATAATGAACAGCTGTATAACCAATAATATTGGTTGACAGCAACGTAACAAAATCGTTACACAATGGCAGTAACCTCACATTGCGGCGCATTCTGTAATTAATAATTATTCATTCAATAGTCAATATCATGCATAACAAATA
>JALPQI010031512.1:0-92544 GCA_025490895.1 Thaumatotibia leucotreta
GTAAAGTATATTCATAAAGGAGATTAAGCCTTTTAGGGCATTTCTTCGAGCGTTTCAACCGCCGTGACTTCGGTGGCAGCCTTATCACACGAATCCCGTAAGAGATGCAAAAACTTTTGGATATATAGGTAGTTGTCAACTACGTCTACCAATATATCCAAAAGTGCTTGCTTCTCTCACGGGATTCGTGTGATAAGGCTGCCACCGAAGTCACGGCGGTTGAAACGCTCGAAGAAATGCCCTTTACTAACATTAAATAAACTTTTAGTTCATCCAGTTCATTTGGTTATAATGGTTCAATGGAAGACTTACTAATCTGACAGGCGATCCTGGGCCACACGAAGTTGAAGTTGAGCCGCATGGTGACGGAGTTGAAGCTCAGCCGGTCGAACCTGTTGTGGGAGATCCCCGAGCACTCCAGCTCCTCCACGTGCGCGTACACCCTGCGCCAGATACAATCTTACAACTCTCTACCTAAAACTGGCTCCAAGATTTAATATCAAAAATAAAAAAAACGTCAGAAAGAATACAGTTATCATCATCCCAAATCTTCTCGTGGGTGTCCTAGAAGTTGACGAAGGGAATGAAGTTTCACTCACCATTGATTTATTGAAAATTTATAATGAGCAAGAGCATCATCATAGTGGACACAATATTGCGATCGCTAATCGCTTGCCCAGCCATTATTTATTTAGTTATTGTTACATATTTGGAGAACCAACGGCTAAGAAAACAACAATAAAATTAAACTGGATACAGGAAGCCAACTACAGGGACTCACAGATATTATGGGATTTTGCCTCTTTATACGTCCATAGGTAATAGGACAGGCATATCCACCAATGGGCTATGTGTGAAGTATATTTTTTTGATATTTTGAGTGCGTCATAGAAAAAGCTATGCTATAAAGTATTCGTTTCCGTTCCGTTATTACTTACCCTCCTATGGGTGTTTGTATGCTTTTGGAGACGTAGGTGATGATCTTCGGGTCTAACCCAGCCTCCCTAAAGTTTTTGTTCATCTCTTCCACCATTCGCTCGATCCTCCTCGTGACTGTGAGGAACGGCTGGCCCCCATCTGTCGGACATTAAGCACATGATACCTCCAACTCACAATATATTACCTACTATTCTTCTAATCACTTCGGTAGAGCTTCGTCCTTACCAAGTTCTGTATCTTCTTGAGGCAGAGCACATATTCCTGCCACGAGGAGAACAAAGCTTGCTGTTGTGAATTTCATCCTGCTTTATATATAAACTGATACGTATGTAACTGGCTGTTTCAGGTAAGAAATTCAGTCGAATTCTAATGATGTCTCTTGAATACACGGTATTTATATCCAATGAATGAGATTTCAGTTGCAGATGGTAAAAGTGTACTACATAATGAACAAATATAGGGCAATCAGTCCTTTACCCTGTCACTTATCGAAAATTTGATTTAATCTATTGCGCGCACGGCAGTCGTCTGCAATGAGAAGCAGATTTTAATTACGATGCACATAATGAAACGAATCTGGTTGTCAGACAACAATGTCCTCGTATGATTTATTTACTCTCTATTGAACAAACCCAACATGTATAAACTTAGATCTTACTACGCGTTTACAGTAGAGTCCTTCCCCGTATGAGTATTTTACTTACACTTGCTAACTACGTAGTCTCCTTCATTATACAGAAAAGTGCATATCCGTAGTTATGCGCACGGTTTTGGAACTCAGAATAGGGCCTCAGGTAGGAAAGTTGGAAAAGAGGAAAACTTGGTAATATCACTAGTGTAACCTCAATAACTCTATCATTTTTATTCGAACAAATCAGTACTATGAGTTTTCTTTTAGATGCCCTTGATGAATCAGATCGGTGGCGCAGGACCGGTCATTGTGGCAATCGTTGGGAGAGGCCTATGTTCACCAGTGGACGTCTTTCGGCTGATATGATGATGATGATGATGATGATGATGAATCAGATCGAAAAAGGATTGTGTTTTTTTTTCTAAGATAAAAATCACAAATACACACACAATCATACAATAATTGAGTATAAATACCGCTTATTTAGGAAAATGTATCATACCACAATTGTGTTCGTAGAACAACTGTCAAGTTGTAGCTGGCTTTTGAAAAAAACATAATGAAGATAGTCTCAGTCGTATTTACCCTCCTGATTGCAGGCATCTGTGCTCTGCCTTACGATGAAGCTGAACTCGGTAAGTACAAAAAGTCTCTCTAAGTGAATAAAGGTTTAATGAAGTTGTCAGCTGAAGATAATTATATACGTATAACGTGCGAAATGTCCGACAGATGGGAGCCAGCCGTTCCTTACAGTCACGAGAAGGATCGAGAGAATGGTGGAAAAGATGAACAAAAACTTCAGGGAGGCCGGGTTAGACCCGAAGATCATCACCTACGGCTCCAAAACCATACAAACGCCTATATGAGGGTAAGTAATAACGTTAACAACTACTTTAGAACATAGGTTTTTCTATGGAGCACCTGAATACCAAAATAAAGTAACATCACACATACACATTATCAGCCCACCTTAGTCCACTGGACATAGTAGTAGTAGACCTCTCCTATAGCCTATGAATATGAATGTATAAAAAAGTAAATTCCCATAATCGCCACGCTGGGCAACCGGATTGACGATCGCTGTAATGTGTCCACTATGATGATGCTGTCGCTCATTGTCAATTTGTATAAATCAATAGGCAGTGTCACTTCGATCATTTAATCGACTCTTACGATACCGACGGGAAGTGTTGAGGTGATGATAAATGTATCCTTTCTGTCGTCTTTTAGTTTTCGTTGTGAAATCTTGGAGCCAGTTTTAGGTAGAGAGTTGTAAGATTGTATCTGGCGCAGGGTGTACGCGCACGTGGAGGGGCTGGAGTGCTCGGGGATCTCCCACAACAGGTTCGACCGGCTGAGCTTCAACTCCGTCACCATGCGGCTCAACTTCAACTTCGTGTGGCCCAGGATCGCCTGTCAGATTAGTAAGTTTACCATTGAACCATTGTGACCAAATTAATTGGATGAACTAAAAGTTAATTAAATGTAGGTAGGGATTGCAATTGCTGGATCCAGCATCCAGCAATCCAGCTGGATCCAGCGCATTTTTCAGTCTGCTGGATCCAGCAGCCGGTGCTGGATCCAGCGCTGCGGATCCGCAAATAAAATGCACGAAAAAATGTACCGTTTCAACGCGTGTGTCGCGTTTTAATGTAACTTTACATAAACTAAACTTATTTTACGTCGTGTTTGAAACGGTTCCGCGATCCCGCGCTTAGTCCTTGGCGGCGGCCGTGGCTAATAATACGTGTGCTCCTTCCAATTTATGGTGAATTAATGTGTATGCCTAAAAGTGGGAAAGAGTGGACAGATTCTAACGTAGTGCTTTGGAATGAGAAATCTATGTTTATGCTTCGTTTTTGGTAGGGTCTAAATTGCATGAGTTTGGTTTTATTGAAATTAAGCTTTAAATTGTGATTTAAAACTATTTCAGAGGGGCGGAGATATTTGTATTTTTACTCCGTCACCGCACGGATAAAATGTAGTTGTGATATTCTATTTCAACGCATTGTGTTCGACCTGTAAGGTATGTTATGATATGAACCAATTGTGAGCTGAGTCTCTAATACCTATTCCAAATATTTTTTGCAATAAAATATCATATAAAACACAATCATAAGCTTTGCTCATATTTAGATATACCAATCGCATATTTTCTGTCATTTATGGTGTTTAAAACTTCGTTTATGTACTTGAAAACTGCTGATGATGTTGAGCGACCTTTTCGGAAACCGTTTTGCGAATCGTTAAATATTTTAAACTTTTCACAAAAGGAATACCTATAATCAGTTTGACATAACGGTTTCAAAAATTTTGGAAAAAGTTGGTAGAAGGTCTATGGGGCGGTAATTACCACATTCATTGTGATTGCCTTTTTTATATACAGGTTTAGTAACGGGCATTCTAAGGAGATCTGGGACTGTTCCTTCTGTAAAAGACTGGTTAATGAGAAGTGTCAAAGGAGGTGTTAACTCTTCAGTGCATTTTCTTTACTAAATAGGATGGTAATCTTGCATCTTGGTTAAAACTTCTTTTATTTTTGAGACATTTAATTAGTTTGTTTCACGTGGGATGACGGGGCTAAGGTAGAGCGAGTTTTCAGATGGTGATATTACGGGTCGTCCCCGGAGCGAAGCTTCAGCCTTCTGCAGAGTCGGGTTTTTAAAATCTATCCAATTTTAAACTAAGGGCTGCACTAAAAGGTTTCAAATAAATAAAATAATTTAAAAATTATAAAACACGACTACCGTTTTAAGCGAACTGAAAAGTAACAAATAATTCCTTTTTCAGGTAAATTCTTGTGAGCGTATCTACATATAGGCGCTTGTCTTATTAATATATTTTGTTTATTTGTTACTTTTCAGTTCGCTTAAAACGGCAGTTGTGTTTTTAATTTCTTAATTAATTTATTATTTAAGATTTTTTTTAAATATATAATGCTCACAAAATTGCGCGTTATTATCCTCCCTTTCATTATATTAAATATTATAATCAATAATAAACCTGTTTTATTGCAAAAAGTCGTATTTTTTTGGTATTTTTTCTACCTGCTGGATCCGCGCTAAAAATCCAGCTGGATTGAAAACACTGCTGGATTGCAATCCCTAAATGTAGGTAAAAGGCCTAATCTCCTTTATAAATATACTTTACTGGTACTTTCAGAATCGCAGGGGATTGAAGCAGCTGTCCTTGGACGCGAGTTTGGAGCTTCCAATGCTGGCATGTAAGTCCCAATATCTGCTGATTTGGTGATGAATTTAAGCACAATTGTACTTATTTGAAGGAACTGTAATCTCACTTTCTTGTACAGCCTGGAGTTGATCGACACCCGCATAGAGGGCAGCGTGCGCGTCCGCCCGAGACCCATCAGTGGCGTCAGCATTATCGACTGCCTCTTAGTCATCGGCACACACATCGAGGTACGCATGATGGTTGCACTGCCTGCTAACCATGCTTATAATATACTTGGTTGGATTTGTCTCAAAAAATTGCGCTTGTTTCAGTCTGACCTGAAAGTGCTGTGGCAGGGACGTGACATCTCCCACAAGATAAACGGGATTGCGGAGATCGTGAACAAACAAATCCAGGATAACAAGGTACACAAACTTTCTTACTTAGTTCGCTATACATTTTTTTTTACAAGCGGCTGAAAGGAATACGAGCCCCGATGCATATGTTCTCGTCCAGTTAGACAGTTTTTCGAGATTATCCCGTTTATCCGGGGAAAAAAAGGTTTAGAGACAAAACCTTCACTATTCAATAGTAGTACTAAAATAGTTTCTTTGAGTATAAAATATTTGGACTTAATAAATCAGAATAAAAAAAAACTATTTTATGAGAGGTATTTTTTTAAATTTTTTCCACAATTTTTAATTTTGCAAATAATCAATGAATGTAAAGAACGCCATTAATATTAAAGACGACATGGTACACCTGATGCACTGCGAATTTTGCGTCAAGCTTTATAAGCGCGGAATTACGGTGGTGAACGAAAATATAATTTAGACACTGGTTTGTTAAAATCGATTTATTAAACAACAAAAGCGTACTTCAGATTGTTGTGTCTCTTGAAATGTAGTACATTAACCATGGCTAACGTTCATACAATTTATCATTAGCATAATGTGATCATTTTTAAAATATTCAAAAATTTGTAAAAATTGTTTCGAACTAGACGAAATCCACTGCCTCGGGGCTCGTAAACTATTAACTCCATGGTATCCGCTATTTTTAAGTAGCATGTCTATTTACAGCTCATGGTTAACATTTTGAACGTACCTTCTCATTTTTAGAATTATAACTAATGTGAGACTCAAACATATTTAAATATTTAGCTAACGGGTACTCCATGATGAGGATCCTCTAAATGGATCGAAACATGTCGAGCAATTAACCCGTGTTGCTCAATATTTAAGTACCTTCTCATTATTATTTTTTGATACTTAGTTTTGAACTCAATAGTGGAAAGTAAGTAAGGGTTTGTGTTAAATTTAATTTCTTGTCACAGGAGGAGTTCGGTCGGCGGGCGTGTGAGGTGTTGCAGAACGTATCGTGAACATGCAATCTCTTCTTCTTCATTTAATGTGAACATAATATCGTTGTTTCTTCTACTTTTTAATGTTTTTTATTATGATAAATAAATATGAATGCATTAACAAAAATATCTTTGAATGTATTGTTTACTGCGAAAACTTAAGAAGTCAAGGTTATAATGTATATAGGGCGTATTTTTCTCGAAATCATTCAGGCCATATTCAACTGCTCGTATCTTTATTCTGGTTAAAGATAGAACTCGATTTTTTATGACATACCTATGTATACCTAGGCCATATTATTTAATATAGGAAAAGGCAACTCTTTATTTACACATTTATGAACAAAGTATACTTACATAAATCGTATTAACCTAACCTATATCTGGGATTGGCCCTTGTGGCATTGTACCGAGTATGCTGGCGGTATTTTCTCGCTTTATCGTAATGCTGATACGCTGAGCGAGGAAGTCACCAACTCTTCGGTCAGCAAACAATTTGCGTGCGCTGTGCCTGTGGCCCCGTGAATCTAAAGTTCCTACGACAAACAGTACAAAATCGTAATATTTTCTAAGGCCCTTATTACAAATATTTATCAGTTATCACGTTTTAAAAATTCGACATTTTCAGCCAGTGGCCTAAATGTAGTTCGTTGAAGATGGAACGATGCCAAGGTTTCTATGCATATACCATCGACATCCTCCGGTTTTTTAACCAAAGAATGAATAGCAAAGAAGAAGTATCTTGATGGTGACAAGATACCTGCGAATTATGCCGTTAAGCGTCGCATGTATTAGGTACGTATTAGGCCTGCACTTTTTTGACAACTTAGGCCGTTGGTGTCCCAGTCGGTCCACGTCTGTGCCACAACAGTATACCGTGGCCCCGAGTATCAGGCCGGTTGCGAGTAAAAGCGTGGCCGAATTAAGAAAACCAGCTTCCTGCGTTCCTACCGCGACCGGCAAGAGTCTTGTACGATCTGGACCTGCAGAGCTATTTTTGTATGCTACATCGCAACACAAATTGTCCCAGTTCTTTTCTGATTTTGGGTTATCAGGAAAATTTTAGTATCGATTTTAAATGCATTTTAAGCATCCTCCAAACTCGAAGTCTTACAGTTTATAAGCAGAGCCCCTAAATTAAGTTCCTAAGATCTTTCCAGTGAGATCAGACGTGCTGTGCACGGATGCCGAAATTGCAGGTTAAGCCACATATAAAATTTTCACATCTCTAAACCCCCATAGTGAATAGGGAGGGATGTTTGGGACCAGAAGAGAGGGATGTTGGGAGTTTTTTTTTCTAATGTAATTTTGATTAAGTCCTTTAAATAATGGTGACAAAAAAAATAATCTTTTTCTAGAATTCACAACAACGGAGCACTTTATATCAATCTAGGGTCAAAATGACAAAACTTAAAAATCGTAAGTGCATGAGTACTAATTTCGTGATATTGAAATTTAGAAGTAGGGTTAGAGAAATAAAATCGGGAAAGGATTCTTCAAAAATAATCCAGGAAAACCCAGGGGGTAAATGAATATTTACTACGAGTATTTTAATGCTACGAACCAGAGAATCTAATTTGGATTTTATAACAGCCAAACTAAATACAATCGTAACGTATTTGACTAAAGAGATCACATTTACTACAATTTCTTTCTAAGTCAATATTTTCCAAAGGAGTTATAATGAAAGACTAATCGGACATTACGGAATGCACGTCACTTCCTCCCTGGTCTCATAATCTAAAGTACGTAGTTACTTATAAATACTACATCATCATCATCAGCCCATGAAAGTCCACTGCTGGATGTAGGTCTCTCCTATTAACTAGGCGTATACACGCATTATAGGATGTAAATGCCCATAATAGCCACGCTGGGCAAGCAGATTGGCGATCGCAGTAATGTGTCCACTATGATGACGCTGCTGCCCATCATCAATCTTTTATCAAATAATGGTAAGTGACACTTCAATCCCTTAGTCGACTCTTACGACACCCGCAGGAGGAGTTGGGGTGGTGACAAATGTATTCTTACTGCCGTCACCACACGGCAAGCATGGCACAATAATTTACCAAAACTGCTAACTAACCGCCAACTTCTGAGGTGGGGATTGAACCCACGTACCTACATTACTCGCGCCATTTCGCAGCTGATGCCTAAACCACTCCACCACTCGGTTTTAATAGCAATCGCCGGTCAAGTTTTCTTGGGTGTATGCAAACTTTTCATAAGAATCCTTAAACTATTTAGCTGGTTTTTTGGTATAGAGAAAATGCTAATTTTAAGAACATCTGTCGGCAAAACCAGGATTGGACTTAATAGCAATCGCTGAAACTTATTTCTCGGGTGTATGCAATTTTTTTATTAGAATCATAATTAACGTGACACTCATACCAACTTAAACTATTTAGCGGGTTTCTGGTATGCCTGGCGAAAATGCTAATTTTAAGAATATCTGTCTAAAAACCATTGTGCATTGTTGGAAATGAAAATAATACGTTTGGGTTTATGATTATTTATTTACTAATATAATTGTAAGGGATATACAGTAATTGACCAGACATAAATAAACACCAAAAACTAGGCCTCTTCATATGGCTTTTTTTTAATATTCTTTGTAGTTTGGCGGATTCAGGATACGTTCTGCAGCAGATCACACGCCTTGCGGCCGAACTCCACCTGTGATACATTTTACACTTGTCAATACAAATTAGAACAAGAATGCCCCCTGCCTATTGAACCGTTCAATGATGATTGAGTATGTACATCTCGCTGCTTAAGGGTCGGATTCCCGATTTTGTCGTTTTAGACCTATTTTCGAACAAAGAATTTGTTAAGTAAATATAACTCTACAAACACATTTCTTACATGAGCTTATTCAGAAAGAACCGGTACAGAGGCTCCAATTGACATTATATTTTATATTTACATGGATTTCCTAGAAATCGCCTCTAAATGTACCGAAAATTGAAAAAATTGCATATTTTTCGAACACGACGCAATGCATATTTTTCTTTTACGGGCATAAAATATTCATCTTAATTTAAAAGCCAGATAACTGAATTAGTGCATAAGGGCATATTCATATTTTTCCTCATAAAGACAACGGAGAAATTTAATCCTTAATTTAAAATTACGTATATTCTCCATACAAATGGCGACACGAGTCAAAATTCTCTTTTGACTCAGATGGCGCGAGCGCCTCCTCGAGGTCGGACGCACGCCAAATCGCTCCCGTTGACAGCTCTTTTTGACATTGAAAATGACATAAAATCATATACATACACGTCAAGGGATGCCAGTACTCAAAGTATCTTTAAATAAGTAGGGAAAATCAGAACGAAGAAATTCTTTCGAACCCCATCATTTATTTAAGTTTCTTGTTATTTTTATGACGGAACACAAGAAAACTATAACAACTGATTCTGAATAAAACTCAATACTACCGAACACGTATAAGTTACATTCGCAAAAACGATTAAAAATGAAAAAAGTTTACGGATACGATTTGGTGTAATGGAGTTTATTTTCTATACTCTGGCAATAAAATACGTCATTTGAAAACACATGTGACGGCTAGAAGTCAAAACGATAGAATGTCGATTTAGTTATAATAATAATAAGAAAGATAGAATATGTTTGTTATATTAGTAGGTATACAAATTCAAAGTGATACGAGGCTTTAATTAATGGTTGATTTGTGGAATAAAATCTGTGCTCATCGCCACTGCGATTTCTGCGGCCACGATTTCTTGGTACGTATAAGAAAGTATATGCCGCATCTTCTCAGTACATTCTATATTGAAAGTAAACTATTTTTGAAATAAAAATATGAAAACTGATAAACTCTAAATTTATTCGTATGACATTTAGAGTTTTAATACTAGTCGTTTATAGTATAGTGTACCATTTAGATTTTTATCCACTGAACTGAGACAATTTCTCTCATCTTCTGAGATGTTTCTTTTGGTAGATAAACGTTTGACATATTACTGGTTGTTTCAGAGTCTATATTAAGCAGGACGTAAAGAGTGAGTAAGTAATCCTTACAGTTGTGTACACAAATACCGTGTGGTGACGGCAGTAAGAATACATTTGTCACCACCCCAATTCTTCCCGCGGGTGTCACAAGAGTCGAAAAAGGGATTGAAGTGGCGATTTACATTTACCTCCTAATGCATCCACACGCATAAGTAATTACTTAGGGAAGTGGAACTGCCGATGAAGGCTAGAACGGAACTTCGGAATACTTTGGTGTTTTGTATGATGTGTGTAACTGGTTATGCATTTTAAGCAATGAAGATGGTCGTGTAATGTCATGGTATTGTCAAATACCAGTTCTGATGGGGTGTTTCCTTAGGAACCTTAGGATTCTGTATTATCATTTAAACATCAAGCATTATCATTTATGCATTTTAATGTGAGTAGGTGGAACTGCTGATAAAGACCAGAACGGAACCCCTTAACGACACGTGTTTCACTTTTGGCAGATATTTCTGATTGATTGTGTATGTTATGGAGCAAGTTCTGGACAAAGACCAGTTTAGATGGTAGGTTCCTTAACCCTTAAGGAATTAAGGGAACTGATAAATGTAGAGTATTTATGTAAGCTACTCTTTAAAAGAGGTTTCATACTATTGTACCTTTTTAGGGTTCCGTAGTACACTAGGAACCCTTATAGTTTTGCTCTGTCTGTCTGTCCGCAGCATAGCACAGTGGCCGTTAGTACTAGAAATCTGCAATTTGGTACAGATATACATAATATTAATTATGCCGACAAAGTGGTAAAATAAAAAATAGAAAAAAAAATCGGGTGCCTAACCTGGTGAAGTGTGAATGATTTTTTTATTTGCTGTAATCCTATAGTGTGCAGTGCATCGTTGAAGAGGTCTTTGAAAAAAATAAGAGATTTTCAAACAAAGTTTTTTTCTAAAGTCAATATTTTCAGAGATATCCGAAAAGTACGGAACCCTAGCATGAGCCGACATGCTCTTGGCCGGTTTTTTATTACCTCAGGAGCTGCTAATATACAGGTTGTTCTAATGTATAAAAAAAGGAGTGTGGATTACAATGTGGATAACAAGATTTAATCATATCACGTCACCAGACCAGTCGCAGTCGTCGTCGTCAGTGGCAGAAGGGTAACGAAGGCTGTCATGAACTGCTCCTTGGTGAACCGAGGGAATTCCTGTTCTTAATAGTAACGCAAAAATGACGTAGGTACCTTGCATACATTTTAATGTTTTTATTTAACCTCGTGCCAACATTACGAGTAGGTACCTAGGATACATGTAGGTAAGAGGTAACTTTCGTGTTGCATTGAATGAATGAATGAACGAATGAATGACTTTGTTTGTGAATATGCATTGCATATTGCACAAACAAAGTACCTAATAATAACGTTGCTTTTTTTCGGTAGGTACTATGTTTTGATTATAGCACGAGCAAATACTCGTACACGTTTATGTGACGTAGGTAACTCCAAAAATGGTAAATTACAAACATATTCTTGTAAATTCGACATTCTATTGCGTATTTTATACATTGGTAAAAATAAATGTAAACAATTAGAGACTCAATTTATTGTTCATTTGAATGACAATGTCTAACTTCGTGTATAAGCTGTTTTTTTCTGGTAAGATAAGAGTGCAAAGGTGGGATTCAAATTTATTTTAATTTAGGAACTTGAAACTTTAGTATTAATAAGGTATTTTACAAGAGTACAAGAAATTTAATTTAATCATTTCTTAAAGGTTAAAAGGGGATTACAATTTTTATTGGGTTGAAGTTTAACTTAAAGCTATGATAGTTCCTATAAAAGTATTTTTATAACAAGGGGATGCAAAGTTACGATTGGAGACCTAAAACATTGTAGGAGATTTACTAAGTAAAATACGAAAAAAGCAAAAATATATCAGAGTGCAGGGAAATTTCATGATTGAGAGGGTTAAGTAGGGGTGTAGATTTTGTTTAAGGAGACTAAGGTAGACAATAAATTTAGTGTAAATTACTAGCGCTAGAAAGATGGCATCTTTACAGAAGGTTCATCATCATCATCATCATATCAGCCGAAAGACGTCCACTGCTAAACATAGGCCTCCCCCAAAGATTGCCACAATGACCGGTCCTGCGCCACCCGCATCCAGCGGACTGCTGCGACCTTCACCAGGTCATCAGTCCACCTTGTGGGGGGCCTACCCACGCTACGCCTTCCGGTGCGTGGGTGCCACTCAAGAACCTTCCCGCCCCAACGGCCATCGGTTCTACGCGCAATGTGCCCCGCCCACTGCCACTTCTTTAGCGATTTGGAGAGCTATTTCGGTTAGTTTGGTTCTGCTGCGGATGGTCTCATTTTTAATCCGATCACGCAGAGACTTGGGTGACTTTGAGCCTTCTTATGAGACCCATTGTAAGCGGCCACGTTTCAGTACCGTATGTCATCACTGGCAACACACACTGATTAAAGACTTTCGTCTTCAAACACTGCGGAATATTGGACGAAAATATGTGTCGTAGCTTCCCGAACGCTGCCCAACCGAGTCGGATTCGACGATTGACCTCTTTCTCGAAGTTGGACCTACCTAACTGAAGGTTACTTATATAATTATTTGTATACAAAATGAGAAACCATTTTATAAAATTTAAAGCCTAAAGTGGTTAAAAGGTAGTTGAAAGTTTGTATGGAAATAGTGTGATTTGAAAGATAGCGACTTGATACGTCGTATTCCAACTGCTGATAAAAAATAAGACAAATCGATTTCAGCGTTTTTTTTTTTATATTTATCCCTTAACACTTTCGACGCCGGTGACAGTGTTCACCGTCAAACAAGTGTACAAAAAAAAATGTCTTTAAACCGGAACTTTGTCTGAAGAGTATATTTTTAAGATAAAATTAAGGGGTGCCTGACGTGTCGCATAACGTCGATTGTCCTAAAATTTTTTGGCCGAGAATGTTTGGCATAGTGTTAAATGGCATACTACTCGTTTAGCCTACTTTATTTTGCGCATACACATTTAAAACACCTACACTATATTTATCCTAATATTGATTACTCGAACGTCGAATTACCTTAAGCTTAATAATCATAATGTTCATTGTTTCCTACTGCTCAAACAGTAAATTTTCTTTGCGTCTACAATTGTTATGTCCGAAATTTCATTGAAAAAAGCATATTAACAATATGGTGAATGGTTTAAAATAATGTTCAAGTAATAAGCCAGGCTGTGTGGTGACGGCAGTAAGATGGCTGTGTGGTGACGGCAGTAAGAATACATTTATCACCACCGCAACTCCTCCTGCGGGTGTCGTAAGAGTCGACTAAGGGATTGAAGTGTCACTGACCATTATTTGATAAAAGATTGATGATGGGCAGCAGCGTCATCATAGTGGACACATTACTGTGATCGCCTATCCGCTTGCCCAGCGTAGCGATTATGGGCATTTACCTCCTATTGCGTCTATACGCATAGTTAATAGGAGAGGCCTACGTCCAGCAGTGGACTATCATAGGCTGATGATGATGATGATGATGATAAGCCAGGGTAAAACCGACTTGGAATGGTTAGGTTTCTAGGAAAGGCGGAGAGAAAGGCTTAGTCTATAAAATACTTAAGTATTTTTAATCAATTGTTTACCCATCCTCATTCTTGTAAACCCGAAAAAGGGGCGACGGGGGAGCGAAGCGCCCCACAAGGGGGGCTCGGGGGCTAAGCCCCCTGTATTAGAAAATAATGAATCTGTACCTCCCCTACTCTAACCTGGATAGGTTCGTTAGGTACCTTTTGTCCCTTAGATCAGAAATAGAAGTCCCGCGCAGCGGGGCTTCGTCGACCGGTTCCTAGGTCTGATGTGATGACTAAAATTCTTTGGACAACAGGGTTGGGTGGTTTAAGGGAGGGTTAAGTTTAAGGAAAATATTTTTTTAAAGGTCGTTCATTTAAAGTAGTTAGTATTAGTACATTAAATAGTAGGACCATCACAATTATGCACAATTATTATTCGATACATACACATTAGACACGAAAATCATTAGGACAAACGATATTCAGGAACAACCAAGTTAGGATCAACAATTCCGGCAAAACACGACAAAATACCTATATATATGTGCAACAATTTAGGCCATTAATTTTTCGGCGTAAAGTTGGTAGGCGACAAATTTTTCGAAAAAAAAAAATATGCCACCAATATAGACCCAAAATTAATTCCAACCTTTTTAGGGTTACGTGGTAAACGAGGAACCCTTATAGTTTCGCCATGTCCGTCTGTCCGTCTCTCCGTCTGTCTGTCCGCAGCATAGCTCATAGGCCGTTAGTATAAGAAATTTGCAATTTGGTACAGGTATACCTTCATATCAGTCACACCGAAAAAGAGGTAGAATAAAATATATTAAAAAATATTCAGGCACCTCCCCTAAGTAAAGTCGGGATGTTTTTTTATTTTGATGTAATCTTATAGTATGGGGTATTGTTGAATAGGTCTATAAAAAAAATCGGGTTACAAAAGAGAGTTTTTTTTGTAAGTTAACGTTTTCGGAATTAACCGCTAGGTTTTCTTGCCCCAGGGTCCGCTGGATGCGGGTGACGCAGGATCGGTCATTGTGGCAATCTTTGGGAGAGGCCTTTGTTCAGCAGTGGACGTCTTTCGGCTGATATGATGATGATGATGATGGATGATGATGATGACATTACGATACAAGTGTGAAAAAAATAATGGTTGGCGATAAAATAAAACACGACTGAAAGGAGTGTTTTAAATCGACACGAGATTTTAGGGTTCCGTAGTAAACTAGGAACCCTTATAGTTTCGCTATGTCTGTCTGTCTATCTGTCTGTCTATCCGCAGCATAACTGAGTGACCGTTAGAATTAGAAATTTGCAACTGAAATGTGTACATATTAATCCAGCCGATAAATTGATAGAATAATATACAAGGTGATCCTGTTAACTATGCGTATTGCAGCATTAGGAGGTAAATGCCCATAATCGCCAAGCTGGGCAAAAGGGTTGGCGATTGCAGTAATTTGTCCACTGTGACGATGCTGTGCTGCTGCTGCTCATCATCAATCTTCTATAAAGAAATAGTTATTTGTTATACAAGGGTGCAAAGTTGTATTTTACCCGCGAGCATGAAATTGAAACACGAGCAAGCGAAAGGATTCCATAGTTGAACCACGAGCGAAGCGAGTGGTTTTAAAATAGAAACCTGAGCGTAGCAAGTGTTTTAACTTAAGAGAAGTAAAATACGTTTGCACCCGTGTGTAACTTTTCCCCCACTATAGCGAGGAACAGGAGAAAGTTTCTGATTTGAATGAAAAAATTGAGGATATACTTCATGGTATCAGAAGTGCTGAACCACCACCAGTTTTCTTTTTTATCTTTTAATTTCCAAGTTTTGCCCATTCAAAGTTAAGAGTGGGGTCAAATTCCTGCTTGTACAAAATCCGACCTAATTTTTTTCTATAAGAAGTAACGAAATAATCATACGTCGCACTCCAGCGGGCAGTTTGGTGGCATGTCAATATGATAGATAAGGTTCACAAATACATCAATTCATTTTCAAATAAGCAGAAATATTTGTACGTAGTATTTGGTACCTAGTATTTATAATGTACAATTCTAAATATATTAGAAACTAAAGTAGTACGTTAGTAACGTATTATTTTTTAGTATTCATTCAATTTTAAATAAAAATACAATTGACTAGTATGTAAAATATTTAATTTACTTAAGTAGATATGTTATGCGAATATATTATTAATATTTTTTCCAAATTGCCGGCGGTCAACGGTCAATGAAGTGTGTTTTGGTTAACATTATTTGTAGTCTCAACCTCTTCGTTTTGAATTAGACTATTTATCATTTTTAATGTCGATTCCCCGGATTCGATTTTAAGACAATTTGTAGTTTCAGATATACTTGTTTTCCTTTAGGGTGCATTTGGTATTTTTTTTTTTGTAAACCTTACGTTGCCACAAAACTGCCCGCTAGAGTGCGACGTATGGAAATAATATTACTTTGTCAATATATTTTGTAAACGCAGTTAGAATTACGTGGTTAAATTTTTTCGGTTTATTAACAGGCATGGTGTATACATATACAGTCAATTTCAATCGCCTGGATTTAATTCAAAAATTTCTCATTGAATTCATAGGCATTTAAAAGTTTAAGGTCATATTCATTTTTCATTTATATTTTTCTATTACAAGTAGTTCCTCTAACACATTTATATTTATTTTACAAGATGAACACGGCAAGTAATTATTTCGTTACCTTTTATATAAAAAAAGTTATGCCTGTTTTTCCACAAGCACGAATTCAATGACCCCACTCTGAATTTTGAAAGGGCAAAACTTGGAAACTAAAAGATAAAAAAGAAAACTGATGGTGGTTAAGCACTTCTGCCGCCATGAAGTATATCCTCAATATTTTTCATTCAAATCAGAAACCATGCAGCACACCCGATTTGTTGATTTCACCTGGAATGACCCTTTACTATTATTTCGTTCGGTTAGTTGGTCTTTCTTGAGTGAAGTCTTTTGATTTCTTATGATTTTTTAACACTTTTTTCCTAAGTTTTCAGCTTTGTTCAAATGGGGAACAAAAGAAATAAACGAACACTGACGTCGTCTATACCAAGAAATAAAATAAGGTATGTGCGTTACAACCCGCAAATGGTAGGTATATAAACCCCTATTATTTCCATTTGCAGGTATAAGTATTATTTTTTTATAGGTATATAATATACACGGTGTTACGCGAGCATTGCGAAAGATTTTAACTATGCATTCTAGACATCAAAATAAACAAAAAATATTATGAGACCTAATAATGTCAATTTCACCAAAGGAATTTTTTTTTTCTTTTTTTTTAGGCCGATTTGAATACTTTTTAACATTTCCAGTACTTTTTATCATAACAACAATTTGTTTAAATTATTTATTTCAATTGTTTTTTTTTAGGTAGAGGTTATTTCGTCAAGTCTATTCGTATTTTTTGATTGTCAGGCAAAAGGTGTGGTAATATTAGAACACATTGTGGTAGCATTGTAATCCAAAAGAAGTTAAATGACGAGTTACCTCGAAAAACTTATTTCGAAAAAAGGTTGAAATCCAGGACATTTTATATAACATTAAAGACTCTAAATATGGTCAGGAATCCAGCATTAAAATCTTTCGGAATGCTGACGGTACACCGTGTACAGACAGGGTGGAAATTATTTTTGGGTCAGTGAGCAGCTACCAGATCCAGAGTAGCTACGCGAAAATGGTCTTATATGACCTTCCTCGATTTTAAATTAATAAAAATTGGCGTTTACTGATTTTGGTAAAAACATACAGGTTGCGAGAAAATTGTCATTTTTGATAAACTTTTTTTGATGCCAATCGATCCTGTTTCTGTTCAGGATCAAAAGCTTGTATGGGAGCAAAAAAAAATGTCTCTCTCTCCTATTTAAGAGCTTTGCTCTTGTCGGTGTAGCTCAAAGCATGCTCTCCACATTCCTCGATCCCAAGCCATCTCTTTCAGGTTTTGATACGACGTGACTTTCACGTTCTCCTTGATTTGTTCAATGTAATTTCTCCTTGGTCTTCCTCGCCTTCCTTCAATCTTCTCCTCCACTATGCATTTTATGAGATTGTCCATCAATTGCCTCTTCTCCTTAACCTTGTCTAACACCTCCTCATTCGTCACTCTCCTCCAAAAAAATGTAATGGCTAGAAAAGCCGCAAATCGAGATAATGATATATAGCTAATGTTTCCACACAGTATTATTGTCATTTAGCATAGGAGGACTAATTATCGTGACAGATGATGCAATTAAACTTTCACTTTTTTTCCATAGTAAATGTATAAAAACAGTTTTCTTGAAAATTTGGCTTTTTTATACATTGCTATAAGTTGACCCCTAAGAAACTATTGGTACTGGATGGCACGAATAAAATCGATTGACTTAAAAAAATGAAGCGGGAAAAAAATATTTAATTAAGCTAAAAACTTTTATTAAGCTGGGCTGTGAAAGTAACATCCAATTAAATAACTTCAAATTAGCATCATGGTATTGTAGAAAGAAAAGCAGAGGTGGAACTGCAATTCTCGTAAAGAAAGCTTTAGAATATAAAACAATCACATATCTATCAGAATTAGCTTCAAATAATTTTTTTGAGTGTTGTGGGATTGAGATTTTGGGCTTAGACCTAATCATAATAGTTATTTACAGAATACCTGAACAGACCAAAGCTCACATAGGAATCTTTCTTCATAAGCTTGACAAATTGCTTTTCCAACTAACTACAAAGTTTAAGAAGAAGAAAATAATAGTATGTGGTGACTGGAACATAGATATTTTGAAGGAGACCGCATTCTCAAAAGATCTCAAGAATACTTTATCGTCCCATGATTTTAATCTTCACATTCACTCACCAACCAGACTCAACGCTTGCTTAGATCAGATGGCCTCTAACATAAAACAAGTTGAAGCAGGTACTCGCAGTCTCTATCTATCCGATCATGATACTGCCCAAATAATGGCATTTAATGTAAAGAAAAGCAATCGCGTAGTGACATGGTATGAATACAAAAGAGACTTTTGCACAGACAATGTACGTAAATTTAGAGAATGCCTGGCTGCACTTTCATTTTCTGATGTATTAAGCGAAAATAACTTGCAGGATTCCTTTACATTGTTTTACGACTCCGTTTGCCTCTTTTTTAATCTCTGCTTCCCGCTCATAAAAGTAAGAATGACCAACCGTCGAAAAAATATAAACTGGCTTACTAAAGGATTAAAGAAATCCTGCCACACAAAACGCAAGCTATACATTATGTGCAGAAAGACAAGTAATAATAGTTCTAAAGCTCACTTTAGAGAGTATAGCCGTATGTTACGAAAATGTGTTCACAAATCTCAAAAACTACGTAATAATCAATATATACAGGCAACCAAAAACAAATGTAAAGCCACTTGGAACTTGATAAAGCCTAGTAGCTCTAATAATTCTAGTAATAATATTAATGTACTTACTCATAATAATGTAACTTATTATAATCCTCTTGACATATGTAATATCTTTAATGATTTTTTTATCGACATTGTTAATAATCATATTTCAAATAATTCACAAATAAATTCTAGCAGTATTAACAATCAAGTACAATCTATATTTTTAAGACCTGTTGACGAAAATGAAGTGTATAAGTTGATAAGGTCTTTAAAAAGTAGCAAATCTTGTGGCTATGACGATATATCAACGATCTTACTAAAAAACAATGCACATTACGTGACTCGTCCCATGACTCACTTGATAAATCTGTCATTTGTGCAGGGTGTGTTTCCTAATCAGCTTAAATGCTCTATAGTAAAACCACTTTTTAAAAAAGGAGACAGAAAAGACCCAAATAATTACAGACCTATTACTTTGGTTCCCGTCATGTCGAAGGTTATGGAGAAGGCTATGTTTGTACGACTAATGGACTATTTGGCTTTACATAACATACTACTGCCTGAACAATTTGGGTTTCGAAAGTCACGTTCTACTGAACTGGCCTGTTTTGAGTTCATAAAAGAAATATCAGAAGCTGTTAATAATAAACTACCAGTAACATCAATATTTCTTGATATGAGTAAAGCCTTTGACTGCGTTAACCACTCAAAGCTCCTTTCCAAACTTAGTTACTATGGTATTAGAGGTAATGCCCTTGATTGGATGAAAAGTTATTTGGTCGACCGATTCCAATGTACTGAAATTTCAAGAATGGTTACTGACAATAACACATTCATAAAACAAAAGTTCAGGTCTCGGAGCCGAGTTAACGGGGCAGGAGTGCCCCAAGGAAGTAATTTGGGACCTTTACTGTTCTTGTTGTACATCAATGATCTGCCACAAGCAACATCAGAAAAGTGCATACTCTTTGCAGATGACACAACAATAATAATAAAAGGAACCCACAAAACCATGTACGAATCAATCGTAAATAAAGCATTGACCGATGTTAACACATGGCTGGTAAATAACGATCTCAAAATCAATGCAGACAAGACTTCATTTTTACAATACCGCTCATATAAGTCAAATCCAGTGCATATAAGTGTAACCCTTAATAATACACCAATCGATGAAACACACACTTACAAGTTCTTGGGCATAGTGATCGACCAAAATTTTAATTGGAAAGGTCATATAGATGTGGTGTGTTCTAAGTTGTCTAGGTTTGTTTTCGCTTTAAGGAGCCTTAGAAATTCTATTTCTGTTCGGGCCGCACTGACTGCTTACCATGGGTACGTGTCGTCCACTCTCAATTACAGACTTTTGCTCTGGGGCAACTCTGTCGACGTTCAGAGGGCATTTCTGGTACAGAAAAAATGTTTGAGAGAGATAGCTGGGGCTAAATTTGATGACAGTTGCACACCTCTATTTCAAAAATATTAAATTCTCCCGTTAGCTTGTATGTACATTTTAAAGGCATGCCTATTCACTAAAAGTCATCCAGAATATTTTAAAAAGCGGGAAGAAATGTTTAAAAGGGACCTGCGGGCTCAATACAAAAATATGTTTTACCAGCCACCTTGCAAATCTGACATATATAGGAAAAATGCATATAACATGTGTATCGTTTTATTCAATAACCTCCCTCACGAATTGAGAATAATGCATGGAAATGAGTTCAAGAAGGAACTGTCTAAATTTCTACTGCAAAACTGTTTTTACACTATCAAAGATTATTTAAATTTCTAATTGTAATGTGATTAAATTTGTATCATTATTTCATGACATAACTTTTGTATAATCATTTATTTTCTGTTAATGTAACTAAATTTGTATTATTATTTTTTGACATAACTTTTGTATAAAAAATTATTTCTGTTAATGTAATTAAATTGTATTATTATTTCATGACATAGCTTTTGTATCACAATTTATTTCTCTATTAAGTGTAATTTATCATAATATTCGAATTTGTTGGAAATGTCATTACTTATTAGTACCTACCTAAATCACGAAGTATGTTGTTACCAAATGTAATATATAAATATTTTGCATGTTGGCTTTATGTCGACTGAATACTGATTCTCAAAATGCTGTAAGAAAGACCTAATTGTAACGTATTCTTGCAAATAAACATTTCTATTTCTATTTTTTAACATTCATACAATTTGTATGGGAATATTGGGAATTTTAAATCTCGATTTGCGGCTTTTCTAGCCGAACACTTTTTTTTGGGTCTATACAAGCTTTTGATCCTGAAAATAGACAGGATCGATTTTTTTTCTAGCCGTCAGACGTGTCCCACAGCTGGGCAAATGCATCTCCCTCAGATCTCCACAGCTCCCGGTACGGTGCCAAGTCTGGCCAATTGTTGGCGAAGGCGTCCAAGTCGTGCTGCCATCTCCGCCTCGGCCTGCCTCGTCCCCGCCTAGTTTGCGGCATCCACTTGGTGGCTGTAATAACCCACCTTTCTGGATGCATGCGGTAGACGTGGCCGGCCCAATCCCACTTTAGCCTGGCAGTATTTTCACCACGTCAGCTATGCGTGTTTTGGAGCGCAGCGTAGTGTTCCAGATCCATCTTCGTTACACCTAAAATGCTGCGCTCCATTGCTCGCTGCCAGACCTTCAATTTGGACGTATGACTTTCAGTGAGTGACCATGTTTGGGCACCGTAGGTTAGGACGGGCAGGATACACATGTCGACTAGTTTGCGCTTCAGTGACATTGGAAGGTCGCCCTTCATTAGCTCTTTCATGGACCAGTAGCTCTTCCAGGCATTTTGAACACGGCGTTAAACTTCCTTGCTGAAAGAGACTAGCTGGCCCAAGTAGATATACTCATCGACATAATGTATCGTCTGCCCGTCTACCTCGACCCTACGTTTCGTGCCGTTAGTCATCACCTGAGTCTTTGTGCGATTAATATGAAGTCCAACTTGAAGGCTTGCGTTATTCAGGTCTTGGAGCATTAACTGGATCGATAGGTATAAAAAAAAGGTTTTTCAAATGTGACAATTTTTTTTCTCGCATCCTGTATGTTTTTTACAAAATCTGTAAACGCCAATTTTCATTAATTTAAAATCGAAGGAAGGTGTTCTAAGACCTTTTTCGCGTAGCTACTCTGGATCTGGTAGCTGTCCTCACTGACCCAAAAATAAGTTCAACCCTGTATGTGTGTAAACAATAGATAAGTGCGAAAAAATGGTCATTTTTGACAAATTTTTTTTTATGCCAATCGATTCTGTTTCTGTTCAAGATCAACAAAAAATCTACTTGGATTTTTCTCTACTCTTATAGTATGTTAAAAAGACGCGGAAGATGACCTAAAAAAAATGTACTTGGTTTTTGGCGGAATTACCCCTGAAGCCAGATCTCCTATTCTAGTAGTACTTACAGTTTGAGAGTAAATCGTCTATGACAGACGGCCATGACGAATCTATAAGGTTTCCGTTTTTGTCATTTTGGCTACATTATGGACACTTTAAATCGTCCTATTAAATTTTTTAAATGAATTATAGAATTAATGGACGATTTATTGTTTTAGAGCAAGCGATCCTACTAATGAAACGCAGTCAACGAGTCTACCCCATTAAATGGGGCAACGGAATTCCTCTGGCAAATGAAACCGCCTCAGACAATGTGTAAGGACACAGCTTTCTGCTAGTCATCGATTTCTAAGAATGAACCGAACAAAAGTACAATTAGATGTAATAATAATCATACAGTCTATTATGATCATCCTCCAGCTCCTCATCAAACCCGCACTATTACACCATACAGTAGTTTTGTCACCAAAGGCATACTAAACTTCAGCTCAATTGGGCCTATAGATACCTTTAAAATTCTTCATCAGGTCCGGTTCATCTATTGTATTGTTATCTAAGTTAAGTAAGCATACTTCTCCTCTCACCACAATTGGCCCACCAAAATCTGGTTCAATTAATCGTTGCAATATTTGTAAGCATACGTACATAACGTAGGCACAGCTACAAAAGTCGGTATGTGATTTTTTTTGGTTTTTGGATTTTAACGCCATTTTGAACCTTTCTAGAAGACTATCTATGTATAATAGTTCAGGATTTATGAAATTTATCATCATATCATCATCATCAGCCTATGATAGTCTACTGCTGGACTTAGGCCTCTCCTTTTAATTACGCGTGTGGACGCATAAGGAAGCAAATGCCCATAATCGCCACGCTGGGCAAGCGGATTGGCAATCGCAGTAATGTGTCCACTATGATGACGCTGCTGCCCATCATCAATCTTTTATCAAATAATGGTCAGTGACACTTCAATCCTTTAGTCGACTCTTACGACACCCGCAGGAGGAGTTGGGGTGGTGACAAATGTATTCTTATTGCCGTCACCACACGGCCAATGAATTTTAGCTATGTGATATCATACATTAGCGGGTTGGATTCCCGATTCGAATGTAGCGGGTTCGATTCCCGGTTTAACCATGAAATAATTCAAAATGCAATTCAACTTGTTTTTGTAAATCGAAATAATGTCTTCTTTCAGTAAGATGTTCAATTGTTCATTTACAATAATTAAGGTATTTTTTCTCCGACCTCGCGATATTTTTTTTTCATACAATTGTTTTTAAAAAAAAAAATGAATGCTGTTTTATTTAGTTTTAAAAATAAAAGGAATCTTCTTTCAGTAAAATATGCTGAGGTCAGTGCGGCTAAGTCCGGCATATTTTATTTTGAAGGAAAGTCCGTCATATGCGTCTTATACGAGTACTGTTCAATTAGGATCGGAAATCAGTTGGTGGACGGACTTTCCTGATAGACGGTCTTACCCGCATTGACCTTATCTATGATATTTAAGGTACTTTCCCTCCATGTGGCATCGCCGTGGGACGCCCTGTATGATCAGTACATACGAGTACAGGCTGCTCGCGAGCATTGCGAGTTACGACATATTTTAATGCTGTATTCCTAGCCATATTTAGAGTCTTTAATGTTTTATGAAATTTCCTGGATTCGGCATGGATTAGACATAATCAACCCTTTTTCGAATAAGTTCGAGTTGTGATAATACTGATAATAAATACTCAAATATTTAATGCCCTCGCTGGGATTTGAACCCGGATCTTCCATCATCGTAAGCACATTCACTACTAAGTAGGCTACGGAGAAGGCTGACTAATAATATAACTTATCTGACTCTTTTATTATAGGAACCAGGAGCTGCCAGAGGAAGAGCATGAATTTATTATAGAGAAAGGTACTAGTCATGTAAATAGTCCAATTACAGGGCGACGGATAATTAATGTACAATATTTTCTGGATCAATTAGCTAAGATCAATGATCATGGCCCATAATTTGGATGTATTTTTTCTTATATGAAAATTAAATCTGAAAAATGAAAGGGATTGCACTCGAAATTCAATTTTCGGTGTGAAATGTGCAAGAGAAATTTAATGTCAGTTCTGATGAACGCTCAGCGATGATAGTATGGATGTAAACCATAAAGATGTTTCAGCTATGATGTCTATGGGATCAGAATTTTCTCATTAGGAAGTGCTTACTTCTAAATTTAAAATGCCTGGCCTTACTCCTAAATTATATTTGGCAACTCAAAACACAGTTTGAGAGTGGTGAGAAAGAGTAGCAGCATATTGTATTTCCAATGCCGCCAAAAAAAACAGACTGCAATAATATCTCAACGAAATGTTATTTTTTTAAGTAGGTAGTAACACTACGATGTACCTATATAAAGTTAAATATTTGATCCCATATACCACAGAAAAAATATCGATGCTTACCAACGCCAGAGGTGGAATTTGAACCCAACGTCCTCAGCTTTCGTGGCTGATGCTTAAACCACTGGAGTGGCCGAGTGCGGCTCCAAATCCCACCTCTGGCGTTGGTAAATTTCGATATTGTTAATTTAGTACCTATATTATGACATCAAATATTTAAATTAGTGAATGTCATAATTTTTTTAGGATCTACTTATTACAGTTGTAATTGTGTATAATAAATAATAAAAGTCTTAATGTTTTACCTATGTGCATTTTTATTTTTATAATTAATGCAATTTAATTTAGTAAAATAAGCTCCCTAAAACCTAATAACTGCTAGTAAGTCACATAATAATTATACAGATGTAATGCATAACTCCATTCGTTTGGCTTTTCATGGAAACTACTTCACCAAACATTACACCGAAGCGAATTCTGTAAATGTCAAATTAGTATGGACTCGCAAATGTGCGTCGTTGGCACTGTGCATGTGCAATCGTTGGTGGACTCTTGTGCGTTTGACGCACACAGCAGTGGGAGAGTTGAATGTCTACGCTTCATAAAAGCTGGTGGTAGTGAATACTTAGGGCCTATATTCAACAGTATCGTGTTCCGATCAGAAAAAATAGTTTTTTTTTTATTATAGTGGACTAATGGCTTGCCTTACAACCAGTTGGTCAAACACGCATACTCTCGAACCAAGTCAATTTTGTTCTTCCGCGGATTATTTTCTCTTACTATTTCCTAATCAGAATACGATGCTGTACAGTCGCCATCTGATATAGCAGAGCGGCCAGGGTACTCATAAATATCTGAGCAGGCCTCTATTGGCATGCTCAGATATTTTTGAGTGCCGTGGTAGCACGGATATATCTGATGGTGACTGTAACAAATTGATTGATCTGTATTGAAAATCCATTTTCAGTACAGATTTTTGCCGCACTAGTGCGAGAACTATTATATACCTATAAAAATATTTTTCATTACACTTGCTGTCTAAGCGCGCCATTGCTTGCGCGCGTAGCTGGAGTAATAGAAAAGTGAAATTCCCTAGGGAGTAATAGAAATGCCAGTACGTCATTTAATAATATTATGTCTTAAAACTTATTTTTTGGTTGGCAAGTGTGATGAAAAACATTGTATGCATCACGGTCGGTAAGCGGAATACTAATTCGAGTCATAAAAGCCCTCCGCCTAATAGCGTCGGGCTTCTAACACTCTCGTTAGTAATTCCGTACTTAGCTCCCTTGATGCACAATGTACTATTACACGCATTGGTTACAAGCCCGATATATTAAATCTGTCTTTTGCATTGCATTGAGACGACTCGAAAAGACAAGGATAGTCTTATAAAATCTATCCCTCTCTATCTTTTTTACCATCTAGTACTTTGACAAGTGTAATTTTTCAAAAGAGGTAGTGATAAATTACAAACTCGGCCGCTTTCATTAAAAAAATCACCAAGGGTCAATGACCCCGCTCGGTAAAATGAGGTAGTGTGCGTGAAGTGCGCGTGTGTGCGAAATGGGGAAATTTGACAGAATCTGTAAAATTTCCCACATCTATCCGACCCTTAAGTTTACATTAGATAAAAAACTTTTGTACCTTATTGTCCTGAATTTGTTTGTTCACGATCTCCGCAATCCCGTTTATCTTGTGAGAGATGTCACGTCCCTGCCACAGCACTTTCAGGTCAGACTGAAACAAGCGTACTTTATTGAGACAATTCCAACCAATTACATATATTGTAAGTATGGTTAGCAGGCGATGAACCATCATGCGTACCTTGATGTGAGTGTCGATGAGTAAGAGGCAGTCGATAATGCTGACGCCACTGATGGGTCTCGGGCGGACGCGCACGCTGCCCTCCAAGCGGGTGTCGATCAACTCCAGACTGTATAACAGATGTATGATATCAATTCATGATATTAATTGAACATTAAGCTCATCTTTCTTCACATTGTTCGCGACAATCGCCATTTCTATTGACGGTGACTTTGTATTCCAATTAGTGGTTAACTTGTAACTGCTTGTGACAGCATCATCCTGTTTCACTCTCAATCAAGAGAAGTATGATATCGTTCAACCTTCTTTTTAACTTCATTATCAGATCATCGACCACAAGCTATATACGCTAACCTCAATAGCTGTTAAGCACACATAGGTGATACCGGTTACTTAGAGTAGATAACTTACGTTCCGGATTTTGAGGCTCCAAACTCGCGTCCAAGGAGAGATGCTTCAATTCCCTGCGATTCTGAAGCAACATAATCAGTAAAGTATAGTGTTCTCACTATCAGACTCACCTATTTCACATTCTTTTAGTTCATTCAACAAATTTAATTCAAATGGCTCAATTGAAAACTCACTAACTGACTACTTACTAATCTGACAGGCGATCCTGGGCCACACGAAGTTGAAGTTGAGCCGCATGGTGACGGAGTTGAAGCTCAGCCGGTCGAACCTGTTGTTGGAGATCCCCGAGCACTCCAGCCCCTCCACGTGCGCGTACACCCTGCGCCAAAATGTATTGAAAATTAATAATTAAAAGTAGCATCATCATAGTGGACACACAGCGATCCCTAATCGCTTGCCAAGCCATTATTAATTTATTTATTGTTACATATTTGGAAAACCAACGGCTACTAGTTAAACTTGATACAGGAAGCCAATTACAGAGACTCGCAGACATTATGGGATTTTGTCTTCTTATGCGTCTATAGGTAATAGGACAGGCCTATCCACCAGTGGGCCATGTATTATGAATATTTTTTTGATATTTGAGTGGGTCATAGACAGAGCTATACTATAAAGTATTTATTTCCGGTCCAATATTTCTTACCCTCCTATGGGAGTTAGTACGCTTTTGGAGACGTAGGTGATGATCTTCGGGTCTAACCCAGCCTCCCTAAAGTTTTTGTTCATCTCTTCCACCATTCGCTCGATCCTCCTCGTGACTGTGAGGAACGGCTGGCCCCCATCTGTCGGACATTAAGCACATGATACCTCCAACTCACAATAATATATACCTACTATTCTTCTAATCACTACGGTAGACTTTTGTCCTTACCAAGTTCTGTATCTTCTTGAGGCATAGCACAGATTCCTGCCACGAGGAGAACAAAGCTTGCTGCTGTGAATTTCATCCTGCTTTATATATAAACTGATAAGTATGTAACTGGCTGTTTCAGGTAAGAAATTCAGTCGAATTCTAATGATGTCTCTTGAATACACGGTATTTATATTCAATGAATGAGATTTCAGTTGCAGATAGTAAAAGTGTACTAAATAATGAACAAATATAGGGCAATCAGTCCTTTACCCTGTTACTTATCGAAAATTTGATTTAATCTATTGCGCGCACGGCAGTCGTCTGCAATGAGAAGCAGATTTTAATCACATAATGAAACGAATCTGGTTGTCAGACAACAATGTCCTCGTATGATTTATTTACTCTCTATAGAACAAACCCCAACATGTACATATAAACTTAATATACTACATGTTTGCAGTAGAGTCCTTCCCCGTATGAGTATTTTTACTTACACTTGCTAACTACGTACGAGCCCCGATGCAGTGGAGTTCGTCTAGTTCGAAACAATTTTTAAAAATTTTTGAATATTTTAAAATTGATCACATTATGCTAATGATAAATTGTATGAACGTTAGTCATGGTTAATGTACTACATTTCAAGACACACAACAATCTGAAGTACGCTTTTGTTGTTTAATAAATCGATTTTACCAAACCAGAGTCTAAATTATATTTTCGTTCACCACCGTAATTCCGCGCTTATAAGCTTGAAGCAAAATTCGCAGTGCATCAGGTGTACTATGTAGTCTTTGATATCAATGGCGTTCTTTACATTCATTGATTATTTACAAAATTAAAAATTGTGGAATTTTTTTTAAAAAATAACTTTCGTAAAATAGTTTTTTTTTATTCTGATTTATTAAGTCTAAATATTTTATACTCAAAGAAACTACTTTAGTACTACTATTGAATAGTGAAGGTTTTGTGTCTAACCCCCTTATTCATAAACGTCTGCTAACTTAACAAGCCGCTAAGTATTGTTTGTCCCTTTTGCTCTTATGGACACATTGTTAAGACCGAAAGGAACGAACAATTATTAGCGGCTTGTTAAGTTAACAGACGTTTATGAATAAGGGGGTAAACCTTTTCCCCCGGATGAACGGGATAATCTCGAAAAACTGTCTAACTGGACGAGAACATATGCATCGGGGCTCGTAGTCTCCTGCATTATACAGAAAAGTGCAGGTCCGTTATTGCGCGCACGGGTTTGGGACTCAGAATAGGGCCTCAGGTAGGAAAGTTTGATAATATCACTAGTGTAACCTCAATAACTCTATCATTTTTATTCGAACAAATCAGTACTATGAGGTCTATGAGTTTTCTTTTAGATGCCCTTGATTAATCATATCGAAAACGGATTGTGTTTTTTTTTTCTAAGATAAAAATCACAAATACACACACAATCATACAATAATTGAGTATAAATACCGCTTATTTAGGAAAATGAATCATACCACAATTGTGTTCGTAGAACAACTGTCAAGTTGTAGCTGGCTTTAAAAAAAAACATAATGAAGATCGTCACAATCGTATTTACCCTCCTGATTGCAGGCATCTGTGCTCTGCCTTACGAAGAAGCTGAACTTGGTAAGTACAAAAAGTCTCCCTAAGTGAACAAGGATTTAATGAAGTTGTCAGCTGAAGAAAATATATCATGTGCGAAATGTCCGACAGATGGAGGCCAGCCGTTCCTTACAGTCACGAGAAGGATCGAGAGAATGGTGGAAGAGATGAACAAAAACTTCAGGGAGGCCGGGTTAGACCCGAAGATCATCACCTACGGCTCCAAAGGCATACAAACGCCAATAGGAGGGTAAGTAATAACGTTAACAACTACTTTAGACCATAGATTTTTCTATGACGCACCTGAATGTCAAAATAAAGTCACATCACACATAGACATCATCAGCTTACCTCAGTCCACTGGATATAGTGTTAGACCTCTTCTATAGCCTATGGATATGAATGTAGAAAAAAGCAAATTTCCATAATCGCCACGCTGAGTAACCGCATTGACGATCGCAGTAATGTGTCCATTATGATGATGCTGCCGCCCATTGTCAGTTTGAATAAATCAATGGACAGTGTCACTTCGATCCTTTAGTCGACTCTTGCGACGCCGACGGCAAATGTTGAGGTAAATGTATTCTTTCTGCCTTTTAGTTTTCGTTGTGAAATCTTGGAGCTAGTTTTTGGTACAGAGTTGTAAGATTGTAATTGGCGCAGGGTGTACGCGCACGTGGAGGAGCTGGAGTGTTCGGGGATCTCCCACAATAGGTTCGACCGGCTGAGCTTCAACTCCGTCACCATGCGACTCAACTTCAACTTCGTGTGGCCCAGGATCGCCTGTCAGATTAGTAAGTTTTCCATTGAACCATTGTGACCAAATTAATTGGATGAACTAAAAGTTAATTAAATGTAGGTAAAAGGCCTAATCTCCTTTATAAATATACTTTACTGGTACTTTCAGAATCGCAGGGGATTGAAGCAGCTGTCCTTGGACGCGAGTTCGGAGCTTCCAATGCTGGCATGTAAGTCCCAATAGCTGCTGATTGGATGATGAATTTAAGCACAATCGTACTTAATTTAAAGGAACTGTAATCTTACTTTTTTGTACAGCCTGGAGTTGATCGACACCCGCATAGAGGGCAGCGTGCGCGTCCGCCCGAGACCCATCAGTGGCGTCAGCATTATCGACTGCCTCTTAGTCATCGGCACACACATCGAGGTACGCATGATGGTTGCACTGCCTGGTAACCATGCTTATATGTAATATACTTGGTTGGATTTGTCTCAATAAATTACGCTTGTTTCAGTCTGACCTGAAAGTACTGTGGCAGGGACGTGACATCTCCCACAAGATAAACGGGATTGCGGAGATCGTGAACAAACAAATCCAGGATAATAAGGTACACAAACTTTCTAAGTTCCCTATTTTTTTTAATAAGCGGCTTATAGACATATTAGACATAGACTGTGGTAATCTTCAATTTTAAGTAACACGTGCCTATCGAATTTTAATTTTTCGGTTATGTATACACATGGTTGACATTTTGTACTTACCTTCTCATTATAAAAACTGATATTATGTTTTGTATCACACATATCCAATATTGTCATACTCCCCAATATGTATTTTTGTACTATTTTTAGGTGTGTACTCAATAGGAAAGTAGGTAAGTAATTAAATTCAATTTCTTGTCACAGGAGGAGTTCGGTCGGCGGGCGTGTGAGGTGTTGCAGAACGTATCGTGATCCTGCAATATCTTCGTCTTCGTTTAATATGAATATAGTTCTTACTCCTACTTTTTCATGTTTTTTATTGTAATAAATAGTAATGAATGCATTAACAAAATATCTTTGAATTAATTGTTCACTGCGGAATCTTAAAAAGGCAGCGCCGTACCGTACCTTTCTCGAAGTCATTCGGGCCATATTCAATTGCTCGTAACTTTATTATGGTTAAAGATAGAACTCAACTATTTATGTCATATACCTGGGCCATAATAATATTCAGTGTAAGAAAAGGAAACTTCTTATTTACAAATCTGGACAATTTGTATGAGCACATTAACAATTAAATCTAACTAACCTATCCGGAAGCTAAGATTGGCACTTGTAGCATTGTACCGAATATGCTGGTGGCATTTCCTCGCTGAATTGCCATGCTGAATTGTTGAAACGCTGTGCGAGGAAGTTGCCAGCTCTTCGGTCTTTAGTTATGTCAACCAGACGTTTCACGAGGTCTGCAAACAATTTGCGTGTGATCTAAAGCTTCTACGCCAAACGGTGCAGCACTAATGCAAAATAAAATTGATTTTATAAAACTACAATAGTGGTTTACTCTATAAGAACATTCATATTTAAAATACATTTTTGCTCCCGGCCACAAAAAAAATATTAAGTGGAAAATTTCCTTATGTGTTCATTCACTGGAGCACTCACCCTAGTTTAAGGATTCTTATGAAAAGATTGCATACACCCAAGAAAACTTGACCGGCGATTGCTATTAAGACCGAGTGGCGGAGTGGTTTAGGCATCAGCTGCGAAATTGCGCGAGTAATGTTGGTACGTGGGTTCAATTCCCACCTCAGAAGTTGGCGAAATAGCAGTTTTGGTAAATTATTGTGCCATGTAGTATTTATTTATGCTTGCCGTGTGGCGACGGCAGTAAGAATACATTTGTCACCACCCCAACTCCTCCTGCGGGTGTCGTAAGAGTCGTCTAAGGGATTGAAGTATCACTTACCATTATTTGATACAAGATTGATGATGGGCAGCAGCGTCATCATAGTGGACACCTTACTGCGACCGCCAATCTGTTTGCCCAGCGTGGCAATTATGGGCATTTACCTCCTATAATGCGTGTATACGCCTAGTTAATAGGAGTGGCCTACATCCAGCAGTGGACTTTCATAGGCTGATGATGATGATGTAGTATTTATAAGTAACTACGTACTTTAGATTATGAGACCAGGAGAGAAAGTGACGTGCATACCGTAATGTCCGATTAGTCTTTCATTATAACTCCATTGGAAAATATTGACTTAGAAAGAAATTGTAGTAAATGTGAACTCTTTGGTCACAAACGTTCTGATTGTATTTAGTTTGGCGGTTATAAAATCCAAATAAGATTCTCTTGCTACTAGTATTAAAATGCTCGTAGTAAATATATTCACTTTACCCCCTGGGTTCTCCTGGGTTATTTTTGAAGAATCCTTTCCCGATTTTATTTCTCTAACCCTACTTCTAAATTTCAATATCACGAAATTAGTACTCATGCACTTACGATTTTTAAGTTTTGTCATTTTTACCCTAGATTGATATAAAGTGCTCCGTTGTTGTGAATTGTAGAAAAAGATTATTTTTTGTCACCATTGTTTAAACGACTTAATCAAACATATTTAAATATTTATCACACGGGTTACTCACGTAATTTAAGTCGATAATTGCTCGACGTGTTTCGATCCATTTAGAGGATCCTCATCATGGAGTATCCGTGACCAAAGCCCGACGTGTACTGCGTGTATTACGTGAGTAACCCGTGTGATAAATATTTAAATATGTTTGAGTCTCACGTTAGTTATAATTCTAAAATCGACTTAATCAAAATTACATTCACTATGGGGGCTTAGGGATGTGGAAATTTTTATATGTGGCTTAACCTGCATTTTCGGCATCCGTGCACAGCACGTCTGATCTCACTGAAAAGGTCTTAGGAGCTTACTTTAGGGGCTCTACTTATAAACTGTAAGACTTCGAGTTTGGAGGATGCTTAAAATGCATTTAAAATCGATACTAAAATTTTCCTGATAACCCAAAATCAGAAAAGAGCTGGGACAATTTGTAGTGCAATGTAGCATACAAAAATAGCTCTGCAGGTCCAGATCGTGCAAGACTCTTAATTGTCAGTCGCGGGAGGAACGCAGGAAGTTGGTTTTCTTAATTCGGCCACCCTTTTACTCGCAACCGGCCTGATACTCGGGGCAACGGTATACTGTTGTGGCACAGACGTGGACCGACTGGGACACCAACGGCCTAAGTTGTCAAAAAAGTGCAGGCCTAATACGTACCTAATACATGCGACGCTTAACGGCATAATTCGCAGGTATCTTGCCACCATCAAGGTACTTCTTCTTTGCTATTCATTCTTTGGTTAAAAAATCGGAGGATGTCGATGATACATGCATAGAAACCTTGGCACCGTTCCATCTTCAACGAACTACATTTAGGCCACTGTGGCTGAAAATGTTGAATTTTTCGTAGGAACTTTAGATTCACGGGGCCACAGGTACAGCGCACGCAAATTGTTTACTGACCGAAGAGTTGGTGACTTCCTCGCTCAGCGCATCAGCATTACGATAAAACGAGGAAATACCGCCAGCATACTCGGTACAATGCCACAAGGGCCAATCCCAGATATAGGTTAGGTTAATACGATTTATGTAAGTATACTTTAATTCATAAATGTGTAAATAAGGAGTTGCCTTTTCCTATATTGAATATTATGGTATAGGTATGTCATAAAAAATCGAGTTCTATCTTTAACCAGAATAAAGTTAAGAGCACTCGTAACTTTATTCGCACGTGAATATGGGCTGAATGACTTCGAGAAAAATACGCCCTATATATGTATAACCTTGACTTTTAAAGTTTTCGCAGTAAACAATTAATTCAAAGATATTTTTGTTAATGCATTCATAATTATTTATTATAATAAAAAACATAAAAAAGTAGAAGAAACAACGATATTATGTTCACATTAAATGAAGAAGAAGAGATTGCATGTTCACGATACGTTCTGCAACACCTCACACGCCCGCCGACCGAACTCCTCCTGTGACAAGAAATTAAATTTAACACAAATCCTTACTTACTTTCCACTACCTATTGAGTACAAAACTAACTAAGTATCAAAAAATAATAATGAAAAGGTACTTAAATATTGAGCAACACGGGTTAATTGCTCGACATGTTTCGATCCATTTAGAGGATCCTCATCATGGAGTACCCGTTAGCTAAATATTTAAATATGTTTGAGTCTCACGTTAGTTATAATTCTAAAAATGAGAGAGGTACGTTCAAAATGTTAACCATGAGCAAATAGACATGCTACTTAAAAATAGCGGATACCATGGAGTCAACAGTTTATTCCGTTCAGCCGCTTGTAAAATAAAAAATATATAGGGAGCTACATAAGTAAGAAAGTTTGTGTACCTTATTGTCCTGGATTTGTTTGTTCACGATCTCCGCAATCCCGTTTATCTTGTGGGAGATGTCACGTCCCTGCCACAGCACTTTCAAGTCAGACTGAAACAAGAGTACTTTATTGATACAAATCCAACCAAGTATATTATAAGCACGGTTAGCAGGCAGTGCAATCATCATGCGTACCTCGATGTGTGTGCCGATGACTAAGAGGCAGTCGATAATGCTGACGCCACTGATGGGTCTCGGGCGGACGCGCACGCTGCCCTCTATGCGGGTGTCGATCAACTCCAGGCTGTACAAAAAAGTAAGATTACAGTTCCTTTAATTAAGTACGATTGTGCTTAAATTCATCACTCAATCAGCAGCTATTGGGACTTACATGCCAGCATTGGAAGCTCCGAACTCGCGTCCAAGGACAGCTGCTTCAATCCCCTGCGATTCTGAAATTAACAGTAAAGTATATTAAATTCAAATTCAAATTCAATATCTTTAATGTAAAAAACACATGTCAATAGTCAATTATACAATCATACAAATAAAATACACTAAACCAAATAAACATCAATAAAAATCAAAATCCTAATTACATCATATTTCAAATTAAGAATAACAATAAATAATAAGAATAACGAAAATTAATTAAATTAATATAAAATGTCACAATTATAAATCAACTAACCATATTAATAGAACCTACTACATAAATCCAATAAAAATATTATAACCCAAATACATTGCAATTCAAATTAGAAATAAATAATGTCATACAATCATAAGTATAATAAAAATTAACATTAATGTCACTAAAATATCAGAATTCAAATTATTTAATGTTATATTTACTATAAAACTCCCGAACCGTAAAAAATGCTTTTTCTATCAAGAAAGCTTTCAATTTCTTAACAATAACAATATTAACAATATTAATAAAGGAGATTAAGCCTTTTTTTATTTAATAAACTTTTAATTCATCCAGTTCATTTGGTTATAATGGTTCAATGGAAAACTTACTTATCTGACAGGCGATCCTGGGCCACACGAAGTTGAAGTTGAGCCGCATGGTGACGGAGTTGAAGCTCAGCCGGTCGAACCTGTTGTGGGAGATCCCCGAGCACTCCAGCTCCTCCACGTGCGCGTACACCCTGCGCCAGATACAATCTTACAACTCTCTACCTAAAACCGGCTCCAAGATTCCATATCAAAAATAAAAAAAAACGGCAGAATACAGTTATCATCATCCCAACTCTTCCCGTGGGTGTCCTAGAAGTTGACGAAGGGATTGAAGTTTCACTCACCATTGATTTATTGAAAATTGATAATGAGCAAGAACATCATCATAGTGGACACAATATTGCGATCGCTAATCGCTTGCTCAGCCATTATTTATTTATTTTTACATATTTGGAGAACCAACGACTAAGAAAACAACAATAAAATTAAACTGGATACAGGAAGCCAACTACAGGGACTCACAGATATTATGGGATTTTGCCTCTTTATACGTCCATAGGTAATAGGACAGTCATATCCACCAGTGGGCTATGTGTGATGTATATTTTTTTGATATTTGAATGCGTCCTAGAAAAAGCTATGCTATAAAGTATTCGTTTCCGTTCCGTTATTGGGCATTTTCGCGAGAAGAGATCCAAAAAAAAATGTTTTTAAGATAGGTAAATTTAATGTTTTTCCTACTCAGAATAACGAGTTCTTTCAATCTAGGAGAAAAAAAGTACAAGAAAAAAATGGTCCCACATTTTTCATACATTTTACATGCTCTCCACTTTGTAACCGCTGTACAAAGTGTTTGAAAAACGGTTACGTAATAGAAACAAAAAGTTGGGACACTTTTTTTCTTCTAGTAGGATCGAAAGAGCTCGTGATTCTGAGCAGGAAAAACATAAAAATTACCTGTTTCAGAAAAATAAGTTTTTGTATCTCTTCTCGCGAAAATGCCCTATTACTTACCCTCCTATGGGTGTTTGTATGCTTTTGGAGCCGTAGGTGATGATCTTCGGGTCCAACCCGGCCTCCCTGAAGTTTTTGTTCATCTCTTCGACCATTCGCTCGATCCTTCTCGTGACTGTGAGGAACGGCTGACCCCCATCTGTCGGACATTAAGCATATGTTACCTCCAGCTCACAACTTCAATAAATTCCTGCTGCCTTTCTTTTCACTACGGTAGACTTTCCTGCTTACCAAGTTCTGTTTCTTCTTGAGGCAGAGCACAGATTCCTGCCACGAGGAGAACGAAGCTTGCTACTGTTAATTTCATCCTGCTTTAAAGAGACTTATTTCGTTATGAAACGTATGTAGCTGGCTGTTTCAGGTAAGAAATTCAGTCGAATTATAATGATGTCTCTTGAGCACACAGTATTTATATCCAAAAAATGAGATTTTGGTTATAGATAGTAATAGTATACTAAATAAATAACAAATATAGGGCAATCAGTCCTTTACCCTGTTACTTATCAAAAAAAATGATTTAATCTATTGCGCGCACGGCAGTCGCCTGCAATGAGAAGCCGATTTTAATTACGATACATATAATGAAACGAATCTGGCTATCAGACAACAATGTCCTCGTATGATTTATATACTGTCTATTGGACAAGCCCAACATGAATAAACGAGGGTAGAGAACTAAGGGTTTGTAGTAGTTTCCTTCCCCATATGAGTATTAAAACACTCGCCTTCTTTATTACACAAAAATATTGTGCATTTCGATCGTTGCCGTTTACTTTAGGTTTTTGGACTGAGATAGGATTTTTGGAGGTTTCAGAAGGGTCGGTTTGTTTTAATACTAGCGCTAGGTACTATTCTAACTATTTTTACTTTGTACTATTACTTCTGAAACTTGCACTTATTTACAAGAAAACTCCCTATTCTGCTTCCCAAATCCACTCTCGCAGATTTATTAAAGATTAAAATCAGCCAAGATGATAGAAATTCTCGTATTTTGATGTCTGCTACAAATAATATACCTACTTAGGCAAAAAATTGTGGACAGGTCATACTTAAGAGTTATGTAGGTATATATTATTATATGCAGGGCTCGGATACCGGTTTTTACTCCATACAAAAGAACGGATCGAATTTCGTTCTTTTTTGTTCTTCGGTATATCGATTCTTTGTAGATGGAGTCATTTAAAAATACGACGTTGGTAATTTCATAACATTTTGAGTACTACATAAAAAATATAAAACATTTTAAATATTGGGCTATTTCGAGATTCTCGAAAAAAACCGGTTCCGAGCCTTGGTTGTATGCAGACTTATTCATATGGAACACGGGTATTATACGTATTAGAATTTAGAAGTTTAGAACGAGGAAGACGTAAGAATATGTGTGCAAGACTGCACAACTTTTTATAGAGTAACCTTTTTTACGTATTATTGTCTATGTTTTTGATTTGTAATTCTTTTATTTTTTACTGACATTATAATTCTATTCTTCTACGGAACCGGTGCCTTTTATTTCAGTGTTTGTAAAATTGGTCTTTCTACCGTGAAGTAAGTATTTGTAATAAATGTTAACTCGCTCTAAGAGCGCTAAAATGAGCGGACGTGAAAAGGGAGACGGTGTGCCAGCCGTGAAGGAGACTGAACCAGTCGCGCAGCAAGGCGCAGGCTCCGCTCCTCACGAAGCGACTCCGACACCTTCCCGGGCGGCCAGCGCCGCCACGTCACGCTCGTCTGCTACCATTGTAGCGCACCAACTGGAGGCGAAAGCGCAACACGCGCGTCGTCTTGCGGAGTTGGAATCGGAGCGCGAGCGACAGCTTGCGGAGAGCGAGCGACAGCTTGCGGAGCGCGAGAGACAGCTTGCGGAGCGCGAGCGCCATGCCGCCGAACGCGCGGCTGAACGGGAACGCCAGGTTGCAGAGCTTGAATTGCAAGCTAATCTCGCCGCAATCGAAGCCGGTGCTAGCCGACGTAGCAGCCACGGCACTCGTAGCCGCGCGAGTATTCAGGAATGGGTAAATAATACAATTCCTAAGGCTAATGAACAATTTTTATTAAGTGCCATTCCACCTTTCAGGTTTGATAATAATGCGGCCCAAGAGACGAATGGCCCGGCGGCCGCGGTGGCTAAAAGTTCTCCTGGGCAATGTCAGTTTGAAGACGGAGGAGTGACACGCTTAGTTAATTCGCTTGAGAAGTTAATAAATAAAGTGAACCAGACAAAGACGGATTTGCCCACATTCGACGGCAAGTCGTACCTGGATTGGTTAGCTTTGAAAAGAGTTTACGAAAATAAAGCAGATAGTTTTTCTTCCACCGAAAATTTGGCTAGATTGTCACGCGCCCTTCGCGGTGCGGGCCGCGAGGCCGTGGCGGGCCTGCTGGCGGCAGCCCGCGACCCCGCCGCGGTGGTGGCTGCGCTCGACGCCCGCTTCGACCGCCCCGAGCTCGTCGTCACGCATGAAGTGTCAGCGGTGCGCGCCCTGCCTAAGGTAAGCTACGATGGTAAGGATCTTGTCAATTTTTCAAGCCGTGTTCGTAATTGCGTAGAAGTAATACGGATGCTAAATAAACCCGACCATTTACGTTCGCCCGAGCTATTCCAAGCACTATGGAGCAAGCTGCCTCCGCTGCTGCGACCACGGTGGTTGGATTACGCTCATTCGCGCAATGATAACGAATCCAAGCTCGAAATGTTTGCGGATTTCCTCTCACGCGAAGTAGACTTGCAATGTAGATTTGGAGGCGCCTACGACCAGGCGCCGACTTTTAATACTCGGCCAATCGGCAATAGAGATAAAGTAAATATTGTTGCTGAAAATAACCATTCATTCGATAATAGGTCGATACCGACAACAACGCATAGTTTTTCTGACAATAATTGTTTATTGTGTAAACAAAGTCATGATTTATTTGACTGTGTCAAATTCATTAATATGTCAGTTAATGATAGGTGGCAATTCGTCAAAAAGAATAAAATATGTCATAGGTGTTTGAAAAAAGGTTTTCATAAGAATAAAGCCTCTTGTATAAAAAAAGTATGTAGTGTAGAAGGTTGTGACATGCGTCATCATGGATTATTACATGGGTCAAAACCTGAGCGTGCTGTTACTACGCACGTCGACGTGGAGGACGACGACAACAATGCCGACGACGAGCAACTGCCATCGACATCCGGCGTCACCGCGTCAGTCGCCCAAAGTGTTCCCGATGCAGCCGCTGCACCGTCGCTGTCTGACGACTCCGACCATGAAATACTCACGCATGCGACCTCATCTGTGCCTAAAGAACCTTCTAGTCGTCCGTTGTTGAAAATAGTTGCCGTAACCGTGTCAGGACCAGCTGGTAGCGTCGACACTTTCGCACTATTGGACGATGGGTCCACTGGGACATTCATAGATTCTGAAATCTCAGCTAGGATTGGTGCCAAAGGCCCCGAAAAACATATTCGCTTAGATTGTGTCGGTGGTCTGGGCAAGCACGTTAATGTTCAATACGTTAATTTTAATATACAAGGCCGTCATTCGGGTACGGTTCACAGCATTAAAAAGGCTAGATCGATCAGTGGTTTAGGCGCTGCACGGCAGTCTGCGCATCATGATTGCGTGCGTAAATATCCTTATTTGGCTGATATAGCTAGCCAATTTTGCTACGACGATGTGAAGCCTATGGTGATTATAGGAATTGACAACTGGCATTTATCACTCCCTAAAATTACCCGCAAAGGAACCAGGACGCAACCTGTAGCTATTCTGACAGCTCTAGGTTGGGTCTTGTTTGGTTTCTGTTGTAGCAAAACTAAACGAGTTGACATTGTCAACCATACCGTAATAAATGAGCCTGACTTTGACAGTGATCGATTTTCAATAGAACATCTGATTAGGGAGCAGTTTAAGATTGATTCTATAGGTATCTCAAAAATCGAGGCCCGTAACGCAGACGATGAACGAGCCAGCCAAGTACTCGAGCGCACGACCCACCGTCTGCCGGGAGGCCGCTTTGAGGTAGGTTTGCTATGGAAGGCTGATAATCTAGACATTCCTAACAGTTACAAGTTAGCACTGTCTAGATTCATGAGCTTAGAAAGGAAAATGACAAAAGACCCTAGCTATGCAGAACGCTATCGACGCAATATTCATGACATGTTATCAAAGGGATATGCTGAGCCGTGTTCGTCAACTGCTGCTCCCGGGCGTCCTACTTGGTATCTCCCTCATTTTGGTGTGATTAACCCGAATAAGCCTAATAAGTTGCGGACGGTACACGACGCAGCAGCAAAATATCACGGCGTGTCATTAAACTGATTGTTGTTGACCGGCCCTGATCTTTTACAACCCTTGCTGGGTATTCTAATGCGTTTTCGTGAAGGGGCTGTCGCTTTAAATGCTGATATTCGGGAAATGTTTCCACAAATAAAAATTATTGAAAACGATAGGGATGCGCAAAGATTCCTTTGGCGCGACACCTCAGTTGAACCGATTGGAACATTCCGCATGTCATCAATGATTTTTGGAGCCGCGTCCAGTCCTTTCACTGCCATACACATAAAAAATAAAAACGCGTTAGAATGGCAGGATAAGTATCCAGATACCGCTCGGGTAATTATTACCGATCATTACATGGACGACTGCATAACTAGTTTAAATGACGTTCGTAAAGCTGCTAGGCTTGCCGCCGATATTTATACTGTTCACGCGCATGCTGGTTTTGAGATGCGTGGGTGGACGTCAAATAATCCCTCCGCACTCTCGCTATTACCGAAAGAAGCCTTGCTCGAGGCGCCTATCGCTAAGGATGTTGATGTAGATCTAGGTCACCTGACCACCCCTGTCCGTACCCTGGGTCTTATCTGGCAACCCGTTAGTGATCTGATTGGATTTAATACTGGTGTCAAAATAGATACTGTGTTGCCGGATAAGCTCACAAAGCGGGTTGTGGTGATGCATGTTATGCGTATTTACGATCCACTCGGAATCCTTGCACCAATCGTCGTTCGCGGTCGTATACTGTTTCAAAACGCTTGGCGCAAGGTTTTAGATTGGGACCAAGAGCTCCCTTCGAGTGATAGCGCTGCGTGGAAGTCATGGTTTCAGGACCTGGTCTTAACCACAGGTCTGCGGATACCGCGCCGCTATAACTTGAGCGATCTCGAGGTACAAGAATGTGAATTACATTTATTTTCGGATGCAAGTGAGTCCGCCTTTGCCGCCGTAGCCTACTGGCGATTTCTATATAATAACGGTGAAATCAGGCTTTCTCTTATCTGCAGCAAAGTTCGCGTAACACCGCTGAAGCCAGTTTCTATCCCTCGTTTAGAGCTTCAAGGAGCTCTCATAGCTGCGCGTCTTGCAACATCAATATGCGATGCCCACCGACTGAAGCCATTGAGACGCGTTTTCTGGTGCGACTCAATGACTGCTCTGGGTTGGCTTCGTAGTGATGCTCGCACCCTTAAACCCTTTGTGTCTCACAGAGTTGGCGAGATACTAGAGCTCACAAATATCAGCGAGTGGCGTTGGTTGCCAAGTGACTTAAATGTAGCGGACGATGCCACGCGCGTCAAACGCTTTATACTGTCTCCAGAATCTCGCTGGATCTCAGGGCCTAGTTTCCTTCTTACATCGGACTGGCTCGCTGAACCGAAAATTGACGTCAGCGGATTAGGCCGTGAAGAGTATAAACATAGCGTTCACCTTATCACCGATACTGATCTGCCCGCACCAGTCTCTGCGAATCCGAATCGCTTCAGCTCATGGCTGAGAATGGTGCGAGCAACAGCAAAAGCACATCAATTCATAATATCATTGCGAATGCGTAACATGCGAAGGCGAGATCCTAATTTTAATCTTCCTCGTCTTGAAGGAAGCTTATGTACCTTCCAACAAACTTGCACATCCTCTCCTGATACCCCTGATCCCCCTAATTTTCCATCAAAAATAACTGCGACTGATATGCGCGTAGCTGAAGCTCATATTTTACGGCAAAGCCAACTTGACTCATTCATAGAAGATATCCTGCGAATAAAGAATCAACAGCCATTGCCTCGAAGCAGCCGTCTCTTCAAGCTGTCGCCCTTTATCGATGAAAACGATCTACTCCGAATGGCCAGTCGTATAATTGCAGCAACAGCCGTCGCTGAAGAGGTTAAGAGGCCACTAATTTTAGATGGAAAACATCCAGCAGTACGTCTCCTAATAGCCAGATATCATCAAAAGGCCGGTCACGCGAATAAAGAACTAGTACTAAACGAGCTCCATCAAAAATATTGGATTATAGGCCTCAGAAACGCAGTTCGATCTGTAGCCCATGACTGTCAATTGTGCAAATTACGGCGTACGAGAACCTTTCAACCACCGATGGGAAATCTACCAGAGTCTCGATTGGCTCATCATCAAAGACCATTCACCTTTGTTGGCCTGGACTATTTTGGACCCGTACAGGTTTCTGTTGGACGGAGAAGAGAAAAACGGTACGTTGCCCTATTTACATGTCTTGTCATTCGCGCCGTACACCTTGAGGTGGCACACAATTTGTCCACAGACGCGGCTATAATGTGTATTCGCCGCTTTATCGCTCGGCGAGGAACACCGTTGGAGATCTGGTCCGACCATGGAACAGCCTTCGTTGGAGCAAACAGGGAATTGCGATCACTATACGGTTCTTCTGTAGGAGACTTTGCCGCCAACGAGTCAATACATTAGCGGTTCATTCCCCCTGCGGCACCTTTTATGGGCGGAGCATGGGAACGCTTAGTCCGAAGTGTAAAAGAAGCTCTAAAAGTGACCCTTAGAGAACAAGCTCCCTCGGATGAAATTTTAAACACTTTGTTGGCTGAAGCTGAAGGCCTAGTCAATACACGGCCACTGACGCATGTATCGCTCGACTCTGACGCCGATGAAGCGCTGACGCCAGCCCATTTCATACTCATGTCGCCTTCTGGACGCCCTATCCCTGCTACCCTGGGTGAATCAGACCTTCTCAGCAGAAGTAAGTGGCGTAGAGCAGTGAGACTGGCCGATCACTTTTGGCAGCGCTGGGTAAAAGAATACCTACCCTCCCTATCACCTCGAACAGGAGGAGGCTCTCCACCAACCATCGCCGTGGGTGATATTGTGATTATCTGCGACTCCAACCTACCAAGAGGCTCGTGGCCCAAGGGACGTGTCACCGCAGTGTACCCCGGTAGAGACGGAATAGTTAGAGTGGCAGATGTTAACACCGCCGCTGGAGTTTTACGTAGACCCCTCAAAAAGCTCGCGAAAGTTATCGTGTCTTAACAAAAAAGGGGAGAATGTGCAAGACTGCACAACTTTTTATAGAGTAACCTTTTTTACGTATTATTGTCTATGTTTTTGATTTGTAATTCTTTTATTTTTTACTGACATTATAATTCTATTCTTCTACGGAACCGGTGCCTTTTATTTCAGTGTTTGTAAAAATATGACTAGTATTACTTCTTTAACTCTTTGTTCAACAAATTAGTAGGTAGTAGTAGTGCATAAGTACTATGATGTTTCTTTTAGATGTCCTTGATAAATCAGATCAAAAACGGATTGCGAAAATATTTTTTCTAAGATAAAAATCACAAACGATGCACACACTATCATACAATAATTGAGTATAAATACTACTTACTTAAAAATGAATCATACCACAATTGTGCTCCTTGAACAACAGTCAAGTTGTAACCGGGTTCTTAAAAAAAAAACATAATGAAGATCGCCACAGTCGTATTTACCCTCCTGATAGCAGGCATCTGTGCTCTGCCTTACGATGAAGTTGAACTTGGTAAGTACAAAACGTCTCCCGTAGTGAATAAGGATTCAATGAAGTTGTCAGTTGGAGGTATCATGTATGTAATGTCCGACAGATGGAGGTCAACCGTTCCTGACAGTCACAAGGAGGATCGAGCGAATGGTTGAAGAGATGAACAAAAACTTCAGGGAGGCCGGGTTAGACCCGAAGATCATCACCTACGGCTCTAAAAGCATACAAACGCCCATAGGAGGGTAAGTAATAACTTAAACCACAACTTTAAAGCATAACTTTTTCTACGACGCACCTGAATATCAAAAAAAGTCACGCATACACATCATCAGTCTACTTTAGTTCACTAGACATAGACCTCGCCTATAACCTAGGAATATAGAATATGGTATAAAGAAGTAAATTCCCATAATCGCCACGGTGGGCATTCGGATTGACGATCGCAGTAATGTATCCACTATGATGATGCTGCCACCCTTGTCAATTTGATTAAATCAACGGACAGTATCGCTTCAATCCCTTTGTCAACTCCTAGGAAATCCACGGGAGGAGTTAGGGTGATAAATGAATTATTTCTGCCGTCCTTTAACTTTCGTGGTGAAATCTTGGAGCTAGTTTTAGTTAGAGAGTTATAAGATTGTATCTGGCACAGGGTGTACGCGCACGTGGAGGAGCTGGAGTGCTCGGGGATCTCCCAGAACAGGTTCGACCGGCTGAGCTTCAACTCCGTCACCATGCGGCTCAACTTTAATTTCGTGTGGCCCAGGATCGCTTGTCAGATTAGTAAGTTTTCTAATTTATCCCTTTAATGAAATGAGCCAATCACTAAAAGTATGTCCCAATATTAGTACAAGGCGTAAGCAAGTGTTTCTGGCAGTGAAGGTGATGCGCTTAACTGGGCTTTTATTTCAGAATCCCAGGGTATTGAAGCAGCTGTCCCTCGGACGCGAGTTTGGAGCTTCCAATGCTGGCATGTAAGTTTCAATAGCTGATGACTTTAAACATAAATAATTTGACTATATTGAAGTCACTGATACCTTACTTTTTTGTACAGCCTAGAGTTGATCGACACCCGCTTGGAGGGCAGCGTGCGCGTCCGCCCGAGACCCATCAGTGGCGTCAGCATTATCGACTGCCTCTTAGTCATCGGCACACACATCGAGGTACGCATGATGGTTGCACTGCCTGCTAACTATGCTTATATGTAGTATACTTGGTTGATTTTGTCTCAATAAATTACGCTTGTTTCAGTCTGACCTAAAAGTGCTGTGGCAGGGACGTGACATCTCCCACAAGATAAACGGGATTGCGGAGATCGTGAACAACAAATCCAGGATAATAAGGTACACAAACTTTCTTACTTAGTTCGCTATATATTTTTTATTTTACAAGCGGCTGAAAGGAATAAACGATTGACTCCATGGTATCCGCTATTGTCTATTTACAGCTCATGGTTAACATTTTGAACGTACCTTCTCATTTTTAGAATTATAACTAACGTGAAACTCAAACATTTTTAAATATTTAGCTAACGAGTACTCCATGATGAGGATCCTCTAAATGGATCGAAACATGTCGAGATATTAACCCGTGTTGCTCAATATTTAAGTACCTTCTCATTATTTTTTTTTTGATACTTAGTTACTTTTGTACTCAATAGTGGAAAGTAAGTGAGGATTTGTGTTCAATTTAATTTCTTGTCACAGGAGGAGTTCGGTCGGCGGGCGTGTGAGGTGCTGCAGAACGTGTCGTGAACCTGCAATCTCTTCTTCTTCATTTAATGTGAACATAATACCCTTGTTTCTCCTACTTTTTAATGTTTTTTATTATAATAAATAATTATGAATTCATTAACAAAAATATCTTTGAATTGTTTACCGCGAAACCTTGAAAAATAGAAATAGAAATAGAAAATAATTTATTCATGACACACAGAAGTAAATAAGACAGTACACAAAAGAAAAAGAAAAGGTGCCACGAAATGGTCTCATCTCAGCATGTTGCTGGCGTGAGCCAGCGCTGATCTTCCGATGAGACCATTAAGTGAAAGATTCACGACAGGTAACATGACATAACATACAACACAACGCATAACAATAATATATAAACAAGTACACTAAATTATATTATAAACAAACAACAACAAATGAATACGACTCCAGCATAACTCCATCGGTCACAACCTGCCTTGGTCGAGCATTGGATCATTAGCGTCATTTGTATTTTTAGCACAGCAACACTCGACAAATTGACAGGTCGAAAAGGCAAGGGTCTATAGGGCGGGCGTAGCGTTGTACCTATGAGAAATTTCATAAATTGCGCAACTTGTATAGAGAATATTCTCAGCAATTTAAATTTTACAAGCAATCTAATCATGCCAAAATCATTGTATATATACATGCCTATTAAGGTATATTTACTATACCTATTTACTAAACCGTAATGATAACTTTGACGTCGACTGTACATGCGGAGTTGTGGACGTGTTGGCCGGGGGTATTCCTTGACGAGGATCGCTAAATAGTTTAGACTATTGCTGATAGGTGAGTGACTGAATGACAAAACTAAGACTTTGGCGTGCAACAATTTTATTCTTAACGTAGGGTACTACTTCAACATTGAATAATTATAGCTAAAAAATAAATAATCTAAATGTAATGTTTGGTATTTAGACGATGGGACCCTAAGAGGTGACGCTGATACCGTGCTCTCCTATTTGTCTTTCATAAAACTAATTTTGAAAATATTGGTTTAGAACTAAGAAGTAGATGAACTCTTTATTCAAAAGCGTTCGTATAGTTTAACTGTTTTAAAATCCAAATTAGATTATCTGGCTCCTGGTATCAAAATACTCGTAGTAGATAAATATTCACTTTGCTCCGGTTGCCACTTTGCTCGTTCTCCTCGGTTATTTGTGAAAAATCGTTTCCCGATTATATAACCCTACGTCTTCTAAATCACGCAAATCATCTGCTCGAAATTAGCACTCATTATGCTTGAGCGATTCTTAAGTTTTGTTATTTTGTCCCTAAATGAACATACGTGCTCCGTTGCTGTCCACTCTAGAAAAAAAAAATTGATTTACACCTTTATCAAACCCACAATGTCGTAACAGATGTGCTTACCATAGAAAAAATCAACTCCGAAAGACTCTGGTTGTCACGGGATTCGAACCCGCTTCCTCTGGATTGCCGGTCCAACGTGCTTCCAATTACACCAGACGACCTTCCGTGGATCACAGCGAATTTCACACCTTTATCAACGACTAATAAACAAAATTACCTTAGAACATTTCTAAATATCCAACTAACGGAGCGTTCCTGGTACCAAGCATCCCTCGCAATTTGGTATGTGGGCTTAGGGATGTGAATATATAGGCATTTTCCGCATCCGTTCACACGTCTGATCTCATAGGAAAGATCCTAAGGGTTCTCTGCCTATTTACTGTGAAACTGTGGGTTTGGAGGAACCTAAAAATGCATTCAAAATCGCTTGCCCTACAAAATAATTTTCCTAACTAGTGTGCTTCGCGTGCGGTAATTTCTCTTTTTGACGCACTTGTTATGAAAAAAATTGTCCCTTACACGTGCAAAAACTTATTTTTAACTCAGGTGATTGTGGCCCTCGTTTCACTCGGGCTCCAACTTTCACCCTCGCCGAAAAAAAGGTTTCACGCACTAGTTAGGAAATGTACTATTCCTGACAACACCAAATCACAAAGGAGCTGTATTGTGATCTAATCTAGTAATTGGAGTTCGAGGCCAACGAAACTACGACAGATGCGTTATTGTCAAATCCGTCAAAGTCTCTTATGTCATTGTCAAATAAAGTTTACAGGTTTCCATTATTTAATTTATTTATTTATAAGAATTCCTAATAAAAACATTATATAATGTGTAATTATGTTATTGTGTAATGTTTGTACGCCTTTTTGTTTAATATGGCTGTCACAACTAGGATTTACTTAAAAACACGTAAGTACCTAAAAACTTTTCTTTTCTCTTAACTAACATTGATATGACAAAATTTTCTTGTAAAGAACTTAAAATGATAGGAGCCAACGTTTCAAAGCCTATTTTAAAAAGAAGTTGAATTACCAGTAAACACATACGACAGCGTGCCATATTTGTTAAGACAGTAGGTATGGTTAAATTACTAGGCAGTATAAGTACTATACTATACTATTACTAAGAAGTTTTCAATCTCATTTCTTGAAATAAGCGACAGTAAGTTCAGGACTCAACACCATCAGAGTGGTGTCGCTTATTTTAAGGTTTAAAATAAGTTTGTCACATTTTTGTTGGAATAAAGTTGGTTATATACTCTAAGAGGTATATTTTAACCCTTAAATGCATAGTGATGCATATATGCATCATGTATTTTGGACTCTGTTGACAGCATCTCAGAATTCAAATTTGAATAAATTGTTGTCAAGGTCATTTAAGGGTTAAGCATTTCTTTTACAAATTATTTGGGCATCATAAAGGCCTCTCGGCTTTTATCGAAGTGTACTCGATTTTTACCCAGGACTCAGGAGGACAAGTGATGAAGAAGACAAATAAAAAATGAAATACAAAAAATGCTTTCAGTTTACATTTCCAAATTTCTTTCCCATAATTTGCACCCCTGCCTTATTACGGGTTAAAACTGCTTAGTAATAGTATACTACTAGTACTTATACTGCTTAGTAATTTAACCATACCTACCTTTTAATTTATGTGTAGTTAATTTGCTGTACCAAATGTTATTACACCTGAGGTGATACCAGCGCAATACCAACTTTGTTACTAAATATTGCGGATAGTTAAGTTTTTATTAAAATATCTTATATTTATGTGAAAATAAGTAAATAATATTGTTTCTATAAATTAAAGAATTAAAATAACCAATAAATAAAATATCTCAACGTCTGTTTTTAGAAAATAAGGATTTACTATTGTAAGAATATTTCATTGTTGTGGCAATATTTTCGTAGATTCTTTGGCCTCGAACTCCAGTTACTAGATTAGCATACAATTCTCTTCTCTAGCTCTCTAGCTCTGCAGGTCCGGATCGTGCAAGATTCTTGGCGGTCAGCGGTCGGAACCCAGGAAGCTGCTTTTCTGGATCCGGCCACCCTCACGTGCGCAACTGGCCTGAGATTAATTCTGGGCCGCGGTATGTACCTCTCAATAATGCTGTTGTGGCACAGACGTAAACCGACTGGGAAACCGCAGACTAAGTTGTCAAAAAAGTGCAGGCCGTATTTCCAGACATGCGGACGCTTAAGGACATAATATCCGCATCAATATACCTGCCCTTCTCGAACCTACTGGTATTATGATAGATGAGAGTAAGACACCTGTTTGCCATTTAATGTTTTGTAAAACTAATCAAAAAATGATTAGCAAAATATTGTGTTTGATTAGCAAAATATTGTTCATTTTTTGATTAAACATTAATAAACCGACCTAATCGTGTGTATTTTGTTGCTTGGAGCATAAGCCGTAATAAATATAAGGGTTTTGGCAAAGAGTACGATTTTGTACCGTTTGGCGTAGAAGCTTTGGACCACGTGCAAATTGTTTGCAGACCTCGTGAAACGTCTGGTTGACATAACTAAAGACCGAAGAGCTGGCACCTTTCTCGCACAGCGTTTCAACAATTCAGCATGGCAATTCAGCGAGGAAATGCCACCAGCATATTCGGTACAATGCCACAAGTGCCAATCTTAGCTTCCGGATAGGTTAGTTAGATTTAATTGTAAATGTACTCATACAAATTGTCCAGATTTTGTAAATAAGGAGTTTCCTTTTCTTACACTGAATATTATTATATATGTTATTCTTATTATGGCCCAGGTATATGACATAAATAGTTGAGTTCTATCTTTAACCATAATAAAGTTACGAGCAATTGAATATGGCCTGAATGACTTCGAGAAAGGTACGGTACGGCGCTGCCTTTTTAAGATTCCGTAGTTAACAATTAATTCAAAGATATTTTTGTTAATGCATTCATAACTATTTATTACATGAAAAAGAAGGAGTAAGAACTATATTAATATTAAACGAAGACGTAGATATTGCAGGATCACGATACGTTCTGCAACACCTCACACGCCCGCCGACCGAACTCTTCCTGTGACAAGAAATTGAATTTAATTAGTTAATTACTTACTTTCCTATTGAGTACACACCTAAAACTAGTAAAAATACATTTGGGAAACTATTCTCAATTGCTACCGAATGATCAGTCCCTCCTGGGGAGTATGAAAATATTGAATATGTGTGATACAAAATATAATATCAGTTTTTATAATGAGAAGGTAAGTACAAAATGTCAACCATGTGTATACATAATAGCCGAAAAATAAGAATTCTATAGACACGTGTTACTTAAAAATAGAAGATTACCACAGTCCATGTATATGAGTCTATAAGCCGCTTATTAAAAAAAATAGGGGACTTAGAAAGTTTGTGTACCTTATTATCCTGGATTTGTTTGTTCACGATCTCCGCAATCCCGTTTATCTTGTGGGAGATGTCACGTCCCTGCCACAGTACTTTCAGGTCAGACTGAAACAAGCGTAATTTATTGAGACAAATCCAACCAAGTATATTACATATAAGCATGGTTAGCAGGCAGTGCAACCATCATGCGTACCTCGATGTGTGTGCCGATGACTAAGAGGCAGTCGATAATGCTGACGCCACTGATGGGTCTCGGGCGGACGCGCACGCTGCCCTCTATGCGGGTGTCGATCAACTCCAGGCTGTACAAAAAAGTAAGATTACAGTTCCTTCAATTAAGGACGATTGTGCTTAACCCCAATCAGCAGCTATTGGGACTTACATGCCAGCATTGGAAGCTCCGAACTCGCGTCCAAGGACAGCCGCTTCAATCCCCTGCGATTCTGAAATTAACAGTAAAATATATTAATAAAGGATATGAGGCCTTTTACCTACATTAAATAAACTTTTGGTTCATCCAGTTAATTTGGTTAATGGAATATATAATGATTCAGTGAAAGACTTACTAATCTGACAGGCGATCCTGGGCCACACGAAGTTGAAGTTGAGCCGCATGGTGACGGAGTTGAAGCTCAGCCGGTCGAACCTGTTGTGGGAGATCCCCGAGCACTCCAGCTCCTCCACGTGCGCGTACACCCTGCGCCAGATACAATCTTACAACTCTCTACCTAAAACTGGCTCCAAGATTTCATATCAAAAATAAAAAAACGGCAGAAAGAATACAGTTATCATCATCCCAACTCTTCCCGTGGGTGTCCTAGAAGTTGACGAAGGGATTGAAGTTTCACTCACCATTGATTTATTGAAAATTGATGAGCAAGAGCATCATTACAGTGGACACAATATTGCGATCGCTAATCGCTCGCTTTTACATATTTGGAGAACCAACGGCTAAGAAAACAACAATTAAATTAAACTGGATACAGGAAGTCAACTACAGGGACTCACAGATATTATGGGATTTTGCCTCCTTATGCGTATATAGGTAATAATAGGACAAGCCTATCCACCAGTGGGCTATGTGTGATGTATATTTTTTTGATATTTGAGTGCGTCATAGAAAATGCTATGCTATAAAGTATTCGTTTCCGTTCCGTTATTGGGCATTTTCGCGAGAAGAGATCCAAAAAAAAAATGTTTTTAAGATAGGTAAATTTAATGTTTTTCCTACTCAGAATAACGAGTTCTTTCAATCTAGGAGAAAAAAAGTACAAGAAAAAAATGGTCCCACATTTTTCATACATTTTACATGCTCTCCACTTTGTAACCGCTGTACAAAGTGTTTGAAAAACGGTTACGTAATAGAAACAAAAAGTTGGGACACTTTTTTTCTTCTAGTAGGATCGAAAGAGCTCGTGATTCTGAGCAGGAAAAACATAAAAATTACCTGTTTCAGAAAAATAAGTTTTTGTATCTCTTCTCGCGAAAATGCCCTATTACTTACCCTCCTATGGGTGTTTGTATGCTTTTGGAGCCGTAGGTGATGATCTTCGGGTCCAACCCGGCCTCCCTGAAGTTTTTGTTCATCTCTTCGACCATTCGCTCGATCCTTCTCGTGACTGTGAGGAACGGCTGACCCCCATCTGTCGGACATTAAGCATATGTTACCTCCAGCTCACAACTTCAATAAATGCCTGCTGCCTTTCTTTTCACTACGGTAGACTTTCCTGCTTACCAAGTTCTGTTTCTTCTTGAGGCAGAGCACAGATTCCTGCCACGAGGAGAACGAAGCTTGCTACTGTTAATTTCATCCTGCTTTAAAGAGACTTATTTCGTTATGAAACGTATGTAGCTGGCTGTTTCAGGTAAGAAATTCAGTCGAATTATAATGATGTCTCTTGAGCACACAGTATTTATATCCAAAAAATGAGATTTTGGTTATAGATAGTAATAGTATACTAAATAAATAACAAATATAGGGCAATCAGTCCTTTACCCTGTTACTTATCAAAAAAATGATTTAATCTATTGCGCGCACGGCAGTCGCCTGCAATGAGAAGCCGATTTTAATTACGATACATATAATGAAACGAATCTGGCTATCAGACAACAATGTCCTCGTATGATTTATATACTGTCTATTGGACAAGCCCAACATGAATAAACGAGGGTAGAGAACTAAGGGTTTGTAGTAGTTTCCTTCCCCATATGAGTATTAAAACACTCGCCTTCTTTATTACACAAAAATATTGTGCATTTCGGTCGTTGCCGTTTACTTTAGGTTTTTGGACTGAGATAGGATTTTTGGAGGTTTCAGAAGGGTCGATTTGTTTTAATACTAGCGCTAGGTACTATTCTAACTATTTTTACTTTGTACTATTACTTCTGAAACTTGCACTTATTTACAAGAAAACTCCCTATTCTGCTTCCCAAATCCACTCTCGCAGATTTATTAAAGATTAAAATCAGCCAAGATGATAGAAATTCTCGTATTTTGATGTCTGCTACAAATAATATAGTCATAGTCATAGTCATAGTATCTTTATTCATAAACAATACAAGATTGTGTTTGAATTATTAGTTTGTACATTCACAATTATAGTAACAAATAAAAATAAAAATTCTACGTAAACAATTTCACAAAAACTTATACCTAACGAGATCAAGTTAATAACAATATAGAATCAAATCATAACTAAAAATTTCAAATAAAATATAAATAAAAAACTTAGGCAAAAAATTGTGGACAGGTCATACTTAAGAGTTATGTAGGTATATATTATTATTATGCAGGGCTCGGATACCGGTTTTTACTCCATACAAAAGAACGGATCGAATTTCGTTCTTTTTTGTTCTTCGGTATATCGATTCTTTGTAGATGGAGTCATTTAAAAATACGACGTTGGTAATTTCATAACATTTTGAGTACTACATAAAGAATATAAAACATTTTAAATATTGGGCTATTTCGAGATTCTCGAAAAAAACCGGTTCCGAGCCTTGGTTGTATGCAGACTTATTCATATGGAACACGGGTATTATACGTATTAGAATTTAGAAGTTTAGAACGAGGAAGACGTAAGAATATGACTAGTATTACTTCTTTAACTCTTTGTTCAACAAATTAGTAGGTAGTAGTATTGCATAAGTACTATGATGTTTCTTTTAGATGTCCTTGATAAATCAGATCAAAAACGGATTGCGAAAATATTTTTTCTGAGATAAAAATCACAAACGATGCACACACTATCATACAATAATTGAGTATAAATACTACTTACTTAAAAATTAATCATACCACAATTGTGCTCCTTGAACAACAGTCAAGTTGTAACCGGGTTCTTAAAAAAAAACATAATGAAGATCGCCACAGTCGTATTTACCCTCCTGATAGCAGGCATCTGTGCTCTGCCTTACGATGAAGCTGAACTTGGTAAGTACAAAACGTCTCCCGTAGTGAATAAGGATTCAATGAAGTTGTCAGTTGGAGGTATCATGTATGTAATGTCCGACAGATGGAGGTCAACCGTTCCTGACAGTCACAAGGAGGATCGAGCGAATGGTTGAAGAGATGAACAAAAACTTCAGGGAGGCCGGGTTAGACCCGAAGATCATCACCTACGGCTCTAAAAGCATACAAACACCCATAGGAGGGTAAGTAATAACTTAAACCACAACTTTAAAGCATAACTTTTTCTACGACGCACCTGAATATCAAAAAAAGTCACGCATACACATCATCAGTCTACTTTAGTTCACTAGACATAGACCTCGCCTATAACCTAGGAATATGGAATATGGTATAAAGAAGTAAATTCCCATAATCGCCACGCTGGGCATTCGGATTGACGATCGCAGTAATGTATCCACTATGATGATGCTGCCACCCTTGTCAATTTGATTAAATCAACGGACAGTATCGCTTCAATCCCTTTGTCAACTCCTAGGAAATCCACAGGAGGAGTTAGGGTGATAAATGTAGTCTTTTTGCCGTCCTTTAACTTTCGTGGTGAAATCTTGGAGCTAGTTTTAGGTAGAGAGTTGTAAGATTGTATCTGGCGCAGGGTGTACGCGCACGTGGAGGAGCTGGAGTGCTCGGGGATCTCCCACAACAGGTTCGACCGGCTGAGCTTCAACTCCGTCACCATGCGGCTCAACTTCAACTTCGTGTGGCCCAGGATCGCCTGTAAGATTAGTAAGTTTTCCAATTGATCCCTTTAGGTAATGAAATGAGCCAATCATTAAAAGTATGTCCAATATTAGTACAAGGCGTAAGCAAGTGTTTCTGGCAGTGAAGGTGATGCGCTTAACTGGGCTGTTGTTTCAGAATCCCAGGGTATTGAAGCAGCCGTCCTCGGACGCGAGTTTGGAGCTTCCAATGCTGGCATGTAAGTTTCAATAGCTGATGACTTTAAACATAAATAATTTGACTATATTGAAGTCACTGATATCTTACTTTTTTGTACAGCCTGGAGTTGATCGACACCCGCATGGAGGGCAGCGTGCGCGTCCGCCCGAGACCCATCAGTGGCGTCAGCATTATCGACTGCCTCTTACTCATCGACACTCACATCAAGGTACGCATGATGGCATTGCCTGCTAACTATAACATACGTGGTTGGAATGGTCTCAATAAAATATGCTTGTTTCAGTCTGACCTGAAAGTGCTGTGGCAGGGACGTGACATCTCCCACAAGATAAACGGGATTGCGGATATCGTGAACAAACAAATCCAAGACAATAAGGTGAATTCAGTTTCTCTCTCTTCAGTCTTATTAGTGTCGATTGTATAGGCTAACGGCTTTTACTCATTATTTAAGTAGAACCCGTGTTAAAAACTGGAGTTGATTTGAGTTTCTTGTCACAGGTGGAGTTCGGCCGCCAAGCATGTGAGCTGCTGCAGAACGTATCATAATCCTGCAACATCGACTAGATCGTGAACTATTCACATTCTTTTAGTGTATATTATTTTACCTTAGTTATATTTTATTTCATTAATAAAAGATATTATATTCATGTTTGAATTTATTTTAAAATTTCTTGTCCTAGATAGATTTAGGTAGGTTTAGGTATTAACATTTGCTTTTTATCCTAAAATATATTAATCAAAATCGAATAATAAGTATTCTGAAAATACATAATTATCAAAACCTATATCCGTGCTACAAGTACCTAACTATTGAAATCGTTAACATATTTATGAACTTGGCCAGTAGTGCTAAATCTATGAAAGACTTTAAAGTATAAATTAACCTTGTCTACTAGAGTACTACTTGCCAACAAACTTTCAGACGCACAAATAGGTGTTACTGAAATAAGTAGCATAAAGTATTTAAGTGCTCTCAATGTCTGTCTAAACTTTCATAGTTGAAGAGAAATAGCTTCCGCAATTCACAACTTCGAAACGGAAGTAAGCACTTTAAGTTTCGAACACGCCACCAAAGGAGCGGCTTTTGGGAATACCAGTCCCCATCCAGACTTACACTGGAACTATCGACATGAAGAATTCAATCTTCAAAGAAAAGTTCAAAACGACGAATTTTGTGAAACCACTGTACAAAGTTAAATTTACCAATACTCCCTATGATATTGACAGGTCCCATCTAGTTGGCGATGCCTTAAATTTGACTGCAAACGTAAATAATGTAACGTTTAAAGGTATACAAAAATATAAGTTACTACCGGGCGCGTGCGAAGTTTACAAACATTATGGTATAAAATATGATAGAAAGAATAATATGGAAGAGCATGTTAAAAAAGACAATTTCAGTGATGCTTTGCAAGGTGTTAGTAATGGTAAGCGCAAAGCAATGGTCGGAGAGAAGCACATATCTTTTAGTGATTCATTGGATTTGGAATTAGAAAATGTAAGTAAATACGTAATTACGTATAAATAATTACGAGTATTCGACTTGAGCATTAGGGGCGCAAGCCTAGTGGTTTAGACATCAGCTGCGAAAGCTGAGAACGTGGGTTCAAATCTCACCTCAGGTGTTGGTAAATATTTTTCATCACACTTGCTGTCTAAGCGCGCCATTGCTTGCGTAAGGGAGTAATAGAAAAGTGAAATTCCCTAGGGAGTAATAGAAATGTCAGTACGTAATTTAATAATATTATGTCTTTAACCTTATTTTTTTGTCAGCGAGTGTGATGAAAAACATTGTATGCATCACGGTCGGTAAGCGGAATACTAACTCGAATCATAAAAGCCCTCCTAACGGCGTCAGGCTTCTAACACTCTCGTTAGTAATTCCGTACTTACCTATCTTGATGAACAATGTACTATTATTTGGTATATGATAAAATTTTTAGGGAAATTTTACCATGGGCTTGTAATTCATTACAAAACAAAAAGGTTGATTTTACCAAAACATTCTATTCGTTTAATTACAACGGTTCTATAAGTGTTTCAACTACGTGTCGAAAGAAGGGAACAAAACAAGGATAAGTTAATTGTTGATGTAAATCCGGGGATCTGTTCATTTACCTGTGGAAAAGTCTACCGCAGAACACAAATTCAAAACCAATATTTTGTTCTCTTCAATTAAAAATAAATATACATAAAGGCCGGTTTTACGCCCCCGAAAGAGAGCGCGATATATTGTGAAAATAGTATAAATCCCTTTTAACAATTATTTCTTATTACAACGAAAATAATGAAGGTACAGCCTAATGCATAAATATTATTTTCCATCTTTTACTAACTATATGAATAAAAGAGAGTCGCACTAATCCTTTTTTTTTTTTTTTTTTGTTTAGGGGGGGAGAAATGCTTTACGCATACCGCCCGGGTGCGGGAGGGGACCCGAGCGGTTATGTGGGACTCCCGTTTGGCTAATGAGGCCTACGGTATACCCACTAAAAAACCCCCCCATATGCCACCTCGTCGCCTTTTTGGCGGGGTTACGAGAACGCTCTCGCTTACATTCGCAACCCCGCCGGCGGCAGCTTCTTGCCGGCAGCTCCTTCGTTGGTGTCCGAAGACCCTCCACGCTGGGCGCGCCAGATGGTTGGGCGCGCCTCCCTCCTCGGTCTCCATGATGCATTGTGGCGGACCCTCCCGAGACCGCCACAAGGAGACTGTAGGTGCCGGAAGATTTCCCGGCACCCGGCGGCATATCAGGTCTGTGGTTATGCCGCCGACCACACTTCGGCTGCAGAGGATAGGGCGAGCGGCAACGACAACACCGACACTCCTCTTCCTCTGCAGCCCCACCGACGCCGTTACGGCGGAACGGCCCCGCCAAGGTCGCAGGGGGTAGGGAGAGTGGCGCTCCGTAATACCATCACGCCTCTCCCCCTGCGATCCCACCTCGGCCGCAGAGGATAGGGAGAGCGGCAACGACAACACCGACACTCCTCTTCCTCTGCGGTCCACCTCCACGCGTCCTAAGCGGGCTCGGTGAGCCCACTTGGAGCGTCCTCCTCGGGCCAGCCGGCTGCCCAAAACTGGCCGGCCCCGGGTGCCTCTTCGCTTCACCGTGGGTGACCAGTCCACGGTTACTGAGCCCCTCCACCACGACTAGGTGGGCACCCCACGGGGGGAGTCGCACTAATCCTGTGCTAAGCCTACTGGGTCATGGTAGCCCCCCTCCCTTAGGCTGCGTTTCCACGAGGGATGTGCGAGGATGTGTTTCCATACAAATGACACCTATTAATGACTCGAGCGAGGTGTCATTTATTTGGAAACACATCCTCGCAGATCTCTAGTGGAAACGCAGCCTTACAGGGATAATATTCGAATTTACCTTTTCCAAATTGATATTGTTTTGTACCTGTGTCCTTACTGGGATAAGTTCGAATTTACCTTTTCCAAATTGATCTTTTAATAAACAATTTAAAATTTAATAATCAAAAAATGTTTATGATAAACAGTCATAAACTTTTTATTTCAAATGTCTATCGCACACGCAGGATGAGAATCATGAGGTCAATCCTAGTTTGGAGCTGACACATGTATTTTTTCGTCGTCGTCAATAAAGAATTTAAATTTGTATGTTACCGCAGAACACGGAAACTTGGCTACGAGTGCACCCGGCGCCTATGCTGCCAGACGAAACCCTCGGGTCCATAGCGCTCAGATTCATAGCTTGCCAGCTTGGGATCACTGCTTTCATCATCCTCTGGACCGCTATTTGGGTGGCTGTAATACACTCATACGAAGGTATCGCATATATTATCTCTCCACGTAAGTTCTGGCTTATCACCGCAAGCTTCGGAATTCGTAATGACTTGTCTCTCTCATTCCAACGAAATCTTCATTAGAGTTGCAAAGACAAATCCTCGAAACTTGCTGATTTCGAAAATAATTGCGACTAACATATTTTAAAGACAAACGGGTCTTAATCGCGTAACTTACGTTTAATTTATATCCTGACGTTTCGGGCATGACGTTACACTCGTGATCGCAGGCAGTTTACACGATTAAGACCCGTTTGTCTTTAAAATATGAGTGATAATCGTGAAAGTTTAAATCAATATAATTGCGACTAACGTTTGTTTTCAATTCAAACGGAAAAAAATGTACTTACCTAAGTACAAAGCGGCTGTCCCAGATCAAAGCCTAGTAAGTGTATTTAGCGAAATTTTACAGGAGAGGCAAATAAACATTTTGTTAAAAAAAAACAGTAGCAGAGACCTTTATCTCACAAGACTTTGTCTTATACACGGTGGAATTTAATCGGTGAACAGGAACCCATTTTTCTAATTCAGTAATCGATGGCGGTCACGTTTATGTAGTACTTAAGTGGAACCAAGTTTTTTTTTAGCATAAAATTTTTTTATGTTGAAATTAAAATTTATTGTCACCCTACTAATGGTTTAGTCTGAAAAGTTTAATACCTCTTTTCAAACTATCAGCCATAGAAACTTAAAACATAAATGAGCAATAACCACTCACATGCTTTAATTTTTGCGATAGACTCTATTCCTATGTAAAATAAGAGCGATGCATGGCTGATAGTTTGAAAAGAGGTATTAAACTTTTCAGACTAAACCCTTAGTAGGTTGAAAATAAATTTTAATTAAAGTTTAATTTCAACATAAAAATTTGTTATGCTAAAAAAAAAACTTGGTTCCACTTAAGTACTACATAAACGTGACCGCCATCGATTACTGAATTAGAAAAATGGGTTCCTGTTCACCGATTAAATTCCACCGTGTATAAAGAAGTATAACTTACTTTATAAGACAAACTATTGAAACTTAATATATGTATCTTTTTAGAACTTTTATGTGCCTTACTAACAACTGATTACAAAAAAATAATAGAAATGTTATGTCAATTAGAAAACTGAAACCTAGCAAGTGGTACAAAAATAGTAAATTTTACTGCTTGTAAGCAGTAAACTCTTAAAATGTCAAATATAAAATCAAGCAAATGCTTACTTTGAAATCCGGATTAGGATTACCATTTTAATAAGGTAAAGGTAAAATTGTAGTATAGTGCATTGGGGTAATTTCAAACTACAGAAATTCTGCTCGGGTAATATCGGAATGAATCTTTATTATGATAAAAATAACGGTGTGTTTTATGGTAATTTCAAATAAGGCGACTTATGAAATGACTGCAAAGCACCCTATTTAATTGCAATCTAGGGGATTTCAATGATTTTGAATTACTGACTACCAGTCCTTTACATCATTCCAAGCCGATAAATGTCCACTGCTGGACATAGGCCTCCCCCAGTAGGGTCATTGCCATAACGAGTCATTTTATTTAAAGTTGTCTCGCACTTGTTTTTTGTTTTTGTAACTTTTAATATGATTTCCACTCGGTATCGCGAGCTCTTTCGATCCTGATAGGAGAAAGTTTTGGTATCATCTTCTGCTACGAGTGTATGCATGTGCAATAATTGTGCATACCATTTGAATATCACGTGTATAAAGAGTACTACACACGCGACTATCGGCTTACCAGCGAAAATAAAAAAATGGCAATAAACATTCAATCAGCAATAAGTTTTTCAAAAACTGTTGTACGAAATATCATTTGATATTCACAAGTCTTTACGGTGAAGGAAAACATCGTGAGGAAACCTGCAGACACCTGCGAAGAAATTCCAGTGTGTATGTGAAGTCCCCAAAAAGTACTGGACCAGCGTCGAAACCACGCAAAATAGGCACGTTTGATGTCGAGTTGTGGAAAGAAATAGAAAGAAATGACAAACACAATATATTAGCAACAAGGCCAACAAGTATTGACATTATTTGATTTGTTTTATCAATACCTTCGTCGTAATTTGAAGCTTCTGATAATTTGTCCAGGGTTCTTTCATAAAGAGACAACGGACAATACCGACAAATAATGCATGACCGTAATGACAGTGACGTTATGAATTATCGAAGATCAAATTTTGTTTATTATCAAATAGTACAATTTTTTGGTCGGTTCTTTGTCGGTTAACAACCAAAACGCCCTATACCAATCGTCAGTAGAAACTAAAATGATTGTGAACAAAGCCTAAATAATTGCATAATTCCATAATCGCGCACTTTTAGAACACAATCTTGATCTCGTCACCAACTTAAAACCTTAAGCCTTGAGTTCACATACACTTTTAGTTAAAATCATCAATATTTTGGCCACTTTGATGACGCTGCTGCCCGTCATCGATCGTCGATAAATAAATGGTCAATATCAATTCAATTCCTCAGTCGACTCTTACGACACCCGCGTGGCGGTGACAAAAACCGCAGGCAGGGAGCGCGAGAGCGGCGCCCATTAGAACGCAAACTTCACTCATTACTGACTTGATAGGTTTTATTTATTGTTATATTTGAATTCCTTGTACGATCCTTCGGCAATTATTAAAATCAAAAACCTAGTAAGGAACAATTTCCATATTCAAAAACCTAGTGTGTTCCATTTACAAACTCAAAAACCTAGTATAGCATGCAGTTGCCAGGTTTTTGGACTTGAAAATGTTACTTACTAGGATTTTGAATATGTTGGTGGCATGTAAGAAATGCCCTTGCTAGGTTTGGTGGGTCTCGTAACTTTGATTCTAATTGAGATAGAAATACAGGTGTTTTTGCATTAGACGCAGCTCAGCATTTGGGGCAGATACATTAAAAAAACGTATTTTGACAAAAAATGTCCCTTGCTAGGTTTTGATTTGGGACAGCCGAAAGGACTTCGAAGCTATTATACGAGTAAAAATCTTACGGTAGACATATTATGTATACTAGTAGGTAGTACTTAAAGATAATATTGGGATATTCGCTGTAGTATGAAGGTGCGTTTAAACCAAAAGAGCATTCGCTGTTCTAGCGCCCGTTCTACGAAATCAACCAATCACGTTTTGTGTACCGATCGAATATTGTAGAGTGGGAGGTTAGAACAGCGAATGCTCTTTTAGTTTGAACGCACCTTTAACCTGCGTAGCTTTGAGTACCTACTCTATGTTTAAACTGACTTTATTCCGCTACATTAAGGTTATCTGGAAAATATCGTTTTACAGCGATAATATTGACCATTGAAATAACTTTATTTTAGAGTTATTATGATGTACAATTAGAAGTATTGTAATGTATGAAAGAGTGGTAGGACTAGTGACCGAAAAGTCGCTAGTTCAAGTTCCGTCACATGCAGTTTATTCCATAATTTATAATATTGGCTAGTAAACATAATATTGTATTTCTATCAATATAAATTCTTATAACTTAGGTTGTTCAGCCTATTTAATAAATCATCATATTCATTTTTTTTTAAGGACCGAATGAAGACCTAGTAAATGAAGAATACGCAAAACAACAAGACCAATTAGTAGTCGACTTAGCTACGGAACTCCGTTTGGTAAGCCTTAATAAAATTTATATTCTTAAATTTGGTTACCCGCTCACGAAAACCCTCTTATAACAAAAAACTAACTCGATCTGGATAATAAAAAACAATGTTTCCTTTTTCGATTATATAACGTTTTCTGTATACGACCGCGGTGTAACGAAAACTTAAATTCTAAAAGGGAATTTTAGGACATTGTTTATTATTAGTAAGAAAAAACTCGTAAGTAAACTCGTTCACAATTTTATATTCTATTTCATAACATTACGTAAATATATATAGTACCTATTAATAACGCTTTAAGGACGATTTACAATATAATTATTAGCTTGGCCGATAGAGAGATGTATGCTGAAGAAATAAACGTTGGCCGCCGCGCCGCTGCGAAAAACGTGTTAAGTAATCAGTAATGTTTTGTGCGTATGTTTGTATGTAATATAAAAAAATTTGACACATCAATCACATCATATGCCTAGGAACTCGTCTGTGTTATCGCGTGACATTTTTTTCGCACAACGGAGATAAATTATTCTCATTTCAATTTATAGCAAACTTTACTTGCCGCTGAGTGTTGAATATTTTCTTAAGATTCCCAGATCACATAATACTGCCATCATGATTAATGAATGTTAAATAACTCGTCTTCTTAGGAAAGTTTTTGTTTAAGGATAAGCAGAAATCTGAAGGTGACAGGGTAACGTATAAGAAATGAAAATGAATAAGATTAATTAGACTGTGAGATTTTGACAGTCGTATACTTACTTTTGTACACCAAATAGGTACCATGTTTAATTAAATTCTGTGTAGATCTTCAAATAAATGTGAAGAGAATAACCAAAACTATACTAACTACTACAGACAACTACAACAATAGAATTTTGTTCTTCATTATTTTATTTATAGGATCATTTATTTTACTGTGTTTTTCATAGGTATTATTTTATTGAAAATTTTTGATAAGCTTTACTTTAACATGAATACCTATTGATATTTTTAATTACGTTAAACGAATATTTTAATACAAAGCAACGAACACTTCGTTTCCGACGCTTTGAAATATTCATGTTCATACGATACGAGTAAGTTTTTCCACGCCGAATTAACTTCATCTTAAAAAAGCTGAAAGCAAAACACCATAACGAGATTGACAGGTAGCTACACAGATTGTCAATATGGCTACAAATTAGCCCCTGATTGATGGAGACTAATGGAATGCACGCTTCCACATAAACCTCGTTCGAACTTCGTGTACCTACAGGCGACATTAGTATTAACCTGTGCTTTATTACAACGAAATAAGGCTCAAACATTTAAGAAAACTTTGATGTAGCCTAACTGAGCTCAGACTGAAGAGTGAATTTATAAACGTCGATTGCCGTGCTTGTGAATAAAGGAATTTAATTTACAGAAAATATAACCTTGGCTAGCAGGCGGTAAAGTGTAAAATGTAGTAAGTAATACAAATAGAGTATTCGCTATGAGCCATCAGCCCATCACCAGCAGCGCCATTCTGCCCTCGTAGTGAAGAATGCAGTAATTGCAAAAACGTCATTTCGAGATAAACTTGATTTAAGGTTTGCTTTAAAACTAAACGTCTAGCGAGACGAAATAATTATATTTTGTGTTTTCTAAAACTGTAATATAATATGTTCAATGATATTATAATATTAAAAGTTAGAATATATGTACACATTCGATTTTAAAGTCGATTACTGCAACTTATCTTTGCATTTTTTTTGGTACACGCGATACACGCTAGATAAGTATGCAGTAAAAGCGTCGAATACTGCATTTATATCTAGACTACATAAATTACTGCATGTCATACTTGAATTGAGTTAAATTTAAAATAACTTTTCAAAGAAGGAATGCAGTTTATATTTATGTCAGAAACTATATGGCACAGACTATTTAATAAATACATTAAAATGTACCCAAAACTATATACTAGGTATTGATTATCATGTTTACAAGATCAGAAAATAGACGAGAAAATAAAACAGTGTTTTAGTCATTTTGTGTATTGTATTTTGAAACTGCAGTATTTACCTGTGCGACACGCCGACCCTTTCGTTATACTAGGGTAAAACGAAGCAATAGCACGTACTGCGGTTCAGCCTGGTTTAGCGTTGTAGATATTTTTCACTATGTTTTTTGTAAAATGCAGTAATCGACCGAATACTGCATTTCTTTTTAGTACTAGTTTAATACTGCATTTTAACCTAGTATTTTAAAAAGATTTTGATCAAATACTGTATTATTACTTACTAAAAGTCTATGTTCTGTACATTTAAAAATTATGAAAAAATATAGGTACATGTATAGATATTGATTCACAGGTTTCATTTTTCGAAAAAAGTCAAAATCTTAATTTTGTCGATTACTGCGTTCTTCACTACGAGGGCAGCATTAGTATGGATTGATTTTTGTATTTTTTAATGGTGTTGTAAACTGAACTTTAAAAATATGCTTATTCTGGTTTCCATTCATGAAGGTTAAGGTACTAGTACCCGACGCTGTACCAAAACACGTCATTATAGCTTGATTTGCCATCGATAAGATAAAATCAACTATTAGGGCATTTAAACGGTGATAAATGTATGTGCCTTTAATGCTTCATATCCCAACTTTGAAATAATTAGCTTATATCTAAATTATTCGAAAATTTCAAGATGGGCTGACATTTATTAGGCCTGAGTGTTAATATTATCAATGTTCCAATATGTGACATTCAAACTTGTACCTACTGAGGTACCATCTAATGGAACTGCCAGCAAAAGCACCTGACACTTACTCGTACAATGGAGTTGACTAAGAAAAAATGTCACCCTATGAAATAAATACTATTTAACAAAGCTTACAAAGTCGTCTTCCAAAACACATGACAATACTTTATGTATATTTATATATGAGCAAAATATTGTGATTCAAATAAATATTCTCTGTTAACATGTTACGTATTAGTACTTCCACCACCTATTATCTGGGTGGTCCAAACCTTGACGTCAAAAATTTTTTTTTTGATTCCTCACGTCATGAGCTATCAGAATATACCCCATGTATGTTAGCCGATTTTTTGTAGTTTTCGAGTTATGAATTTTTGAAAATTTTTTTTGAGAAATTCTGGAATGAAGAAATATATTGATAAAAAAAAAGTTTTGGGTTTTTAACTAGTTTCTTTTTGTAAAAGTATTACTACAAATAAAGCATTTACTGACAAAAAAATTAGCGTCCTCACTTTGATACAAGTAGGATGAAAAAATACTGAATTCAAAATTTTACGCTAAAAACGCATCAAAATAGCATTAATGTACGTAGTAAATAAAAAAATAAAATATACCCAAGGAATTTTCGTATTCTAAAGACCGCCTTAGACCTTGAGCCTTCGTAAAAGCAAAAAAAAAGTGATACTTAATGATGTGGATTTTTCGGAGTAGTCGGTCAAATAAACTTAAAAAAAAGCTTCTAAATTTTTAATTTAAAAAAAACCGGCCAAGTGCGAGTCAGACTCGCGCGCAAAGGGTTCCGTACCATTATCAATTTATTATTAAAAAAATACAGTTAAATCAACCTACCTCAAAAACTATAGGAGATAATTTTATCAAACCAAAAATCGTTGATAGAGTTTATTAATTTGCATAACATTTATTTTTTTCAGAATTTTATATCGCGTAGTTTAAAAAATAGAGGGGGGGGACACATTTTTCAGACTTTGAGACCTGATATCTCGAAAACGATTTGCTTAAATAAAAATGTGATGTATAAACCTTCATATTATTTTCAAAGACCTTTCTATTAATACCCCACACGCTTATGTACAACTAAAAAAAAAATTCTATCCCTCAGTTACATGTATGGAGGGCCCCCACCCCAATGGTTTTTTTTACAATTTAGTATTACATTCCTGTAGCGGTTCATACAACACATATCCTTACCAAATTTCGTTACTATAGCATTTATAGTTTCCGAGTAAATTGGCTGTGACAGACGGACAGACGGACAGACGGACATGACGAATCTATAAGGGTTCCGTTTTTGCCATTTTGGCTACGGAACCCTAATAAAGTAAAATTTCGTCTGTTTTGTTGTTCTTATCAATAAACAAAGACAGAAAATACCACGAAAACTCAATTTGTGTAGTTATTCAAGTCATTTTTTACTACATTACAATTTTTAGCTTTTTTAAGTTTACTTGACCGACTGTTCCGAAAAATCCTCATCATTAAGTATCACTTTTTTTTTGCTTTTACGAAGGCTCAAGGTCTAGGGCGGCCTTTCGAATACGAACATTCCTTGGGATATGTTTTATTTTTTTATTTACGTACATGAATGCTATTTTGATGCATTTTTAGCGTAAAATTTTGAATTTAGTATTTTTTATCCTACTTTTATCAAAGTGAGGACGCTATTTTTTTTGTCAGTAAATGCTTTATTTGTAGTAATACTTTTACAAAAAGAAACTAGTTAAAAAACCCAGAACTTTTTTTTTATTAATAAATTTCTTCATTCCAGAATTTCTCAAAAAAAAAATTTCAAAAATTCATAACTCGAAAACTACAAAAAATCGGCTAACATACATGGGGTATATTCTGATAGCTCATGACGTGAGGAATCTAAAAAAAATTTTTTGACGTCAAGGTTTGGACCACCCTGTATAGCGAATTCACACCTAAACCAAGGGGGTGTCACTCCGCGATTCCGTCGCGCGGGCACAAGTACATGCAGAGCGCCCCGTCGCCGTGGTCTATTCAATGGTTGGCGCGCGCTGTCTCGGAATGCACGTTTAAATTTACAACGCTGACTCGTCACGTATAGCGAAATATATCGCTTGCAAATATTAGGATTATTTTATAGGTACATGTGCATCTTAAATGAAAAAAATATACTGCATAGCAGCATGTTGCAATAATAATAATCATACCTGGGATAACTGGGGGCAAGTTATAGGGACTTGATATCGATTAAAAATATGTCGATATAATTATAATAAAAGATGAGCTTATTGAACATTCTCGATTACAGTACAGAGGTTCGATGTCATATCTGATATCGGGCCTCTTCAGATAGTAAAGTATGCAGATGTCATTTTAATCAAAATGACAATTTAAATATTGATATTTTAATGTTAATTGTAAATTTTGTAACCTATTTTAAAATAAACGCGTAACTACCCGTTTAAATTTATTTTTTATTTTAATTGAAGAGTAATACCTACCTAATATTTATTTATGCCGAATAATATTTTGATGTAACATCGATATATTTTTAGTCGATAAAATGTTTTGCTACATCACTTTTGTGTAAATGCCCCGAGTTATCCCAGGTATGATAATAATGTTTATTTTCATGACGCGTTTTTCGCACAGCCGATGCGTTTGATAGATACTAAAAAGTAAGGAACATAATAATATACCTACTTATTACCTACATTCGTAGTAAATTAAATTCTCAGAAACTCAAGTCAATTACAGACAAAACGGTTTATTTTCGGACAAATTTGTCAGTAAAAAAGCGGCACATTTAAATAATGTAAAAAACTTCGTTCTCACATACTATTATTGAATTTCGCGCCTTTAGTCCTAACATAATTATTTGCTTGTCTGACTTTATTCCCATAATATCAAATAGGTACATATAAGAGAAAATGCCGTGTTACGTCTGCCTTACGATTGTGATTAAACCATTACTTATTTATGCTGCTTTTGTAATGAATGCGTAGGTACCTAACGTAATTCTTTCTTTTTAAATGCATTAAACAGATATATTAATTTCTGCACACCTCACATACTGTCTACAGATATTTTTAGAATGTTCGTGTTATTATCAGGATTATTCGGATGGATATTCACCTAACGTTAGCAAAGTCGTGTTGCTATCTCACTCACACCTCAAACAATGCCGCCCGGACACGCGCGGCCGAAGCACAAAGAAGGTGCCGCCAAAGTTGATACAAATATTTTTGAATCACGTGTATGAAATGCGTAGATAAATTCTATAATCACGCATGAACTAAATTGTTCAATTAGCTATCAAGACGAATGCTATTAACGCCGTAGATAATCATTGCAGTAATGTATTTGTCAGACGCCTCATAGAGCTGTTCGTTATTTTATTAGTGTTCAATAATTTGACAACCCTGTTTTCGACTGTGTGCGGCTTATAAGCGACCTTTCCGCCACGCAATACGGCCAATTTTAGCTGCTCGCGTCGCCTCGCGCGTCGTTTTGTTTGGTAATAATAATTGTGTAGGCACATAAAAAGCCGGCATTTGTGAACATCAAAGCAGTGAAGCTTCTGTACTTTATATATTCTGTGCCTAAACCTCAAACGTCCTTTTAAAAAATTACACCTACAAGTTATTAATTCCAGACACTTTGGTGCGGTAAAAAACACAGCAAAGGGTTCTGTACCTAATATAAATAATCATCAAATTAGAAAACTAATAAAAACAGACTTTAAACAATTTCTCAAAGTTCCCAATGATCAGTGCCGATTTGGTACTATCTTGGGGTTATAAATACGCGTAAGTTTTAAAAATATATGTTACCTGTATTCGGTTCACGATTCTCGAAGATCGAGTAACAAACATCTCTCAAATTGAGAACCTTCTCCTTTTTTGAAGTCGATTAAAAATAATATACAGGTGGGAAAAAAATTCCCAGTTGTTACCACTGGTGTCAAGTTGGTGGTAACAGGTGGGAATAACCCGCTCGCGCCAATACGCGAGTACGAGCGGGATGGACAGAAAGTAAACGAACGTTAATAATGTAGCGGCATCTCATGGTAGAGCTACTGATCTAGTAAATTAGTTATCTGTGTTCAGGGGTAATTAAATTCGGTCCAAGTTATACTGATCCCCAAGGAATGTGGACAATTAAGCCCCCTCAATCGGACGGGGAATGCTCACGTTTAATACTCGTATTAAGTTTGGCATTCCAGACGTGTCGTAATTATATGAAAATATGGGTAAGTACACGAGTATGTCAAATCTCTGCGGGAATTAAAAATGCCTGTCGAGTAATTCGGTTTTATCGGAGTAAACGATTATGAAAAAGTAACTCATCATCATCATCTCCAGCCCGTTGCAGTCCACTACTGGACATAGGCCTCCCCCAAGGTACGCCACAGAGCTCGGTCTGCTGCTTTATGCATCCAGTTTCTGCCAGCCCCCTTATGCAAATCATCCCGCCATCTAGCTAGAGGGCGTCCCACGCTACGTAAAGTAACTACTTACATGGAATAATAAAGTAAAGTTTCTACATAGGATAGTTGAAGCGTCCACGGAAAGAACATGTCTAGTCAATTCAATTTACAGAAGGAAAAACCACCTTACTTTTAATTTAACAGAATAAGGTGTGAATTTGCAATTTTTTTTAAGCACTGGACATGTTTTTTCCGTGGACCCTTCAGTTACTAAAGTGTATTGAGACTGGGCCATTGTTAGATTTAGGTTATCGTCTTTTCGGTGGACATACCTAAAGTTAAGCAATTCTTGTACTCATTTTGGGATAAAACAATTAACGGTACTACTAGGTACCCCGATCTACATCCCTATGCAATATAATCGTAAGATAGATTAATACGAGATGTTAACTTTTGACCACCATGTTTTGTTTTTCCGACTGACATTTACCCGCCTACAAAATAAACAACATATTACATGGCGCGTTATATACGAAGTTATACAGTGCCTGCGACCATATTATTATAATTATAAATTTATAAACACACGTTTTTAATAATGAATTGAAAGATTAGACAAGACAATTAGATGCCGCCAGCATCCTCGGTACACTGCCACAAGGGCCAATCTTAGATATAGGTTAGGTTAAGTAGATTAGTTAGATTTAATCTATGTACATAAATTGCAGATTTGAAAATAAATAAATATAAAGACAATTAGATAATATAATTAGATTAGGTAATTGGAGACGTGTACGCGTCTTATTCGACCTCGAAAATGCCCCCAAAAACTATTGTGAAATTAAGCCGTAATGTATAGAACATGGGGCTTTTCTTAACACTCCTCATAATGTCAGCGCAATATCTTTGACTAATTAAAATAAAATATAACGAATAAAAACTTATTATTATATAACAGATGAAGTTTATGTTAATACAAAAATTCATAAGCTTTATGTATTGCACCTTTCAAGTTGTTTACTACTGTAGGTTGTACTTAGGTACTACGCAGAGCCGTCTCACTTTATTGTCAAGACATACACACTATTTTGAAGCTCGCACATAACATCCAATTTAAATTCAAGTTTTTCTTTACTAAGAAACCGACTCTAAAACGAACATTAATATTTATAACGTATACATACCTACATATTGTAAGTACCTATACCCTTATTTACTCAATAAACATTCATCTCCCTTTTATGTTTCATCTTCCATATTTACTAGGTAATTATTTGTTCGGACTTTTCGAGGCAATGTTCACTGAAACATGCTCTTCGAATCTCAATTATTGTCAGTAAAACTGCTCTATATTATCTTCTGCCCTCTAGCCTAGTCCTTTGATGTAACATTTTCTAGTAAAAGTAGAAGAAATCCCACGAAAAACATGCCCGCAAATAACATGCCGAGCAGTGTTTATTCTTTAATGTCAAAATAGGTTGAATGTACCTTTTTGTTGAATTCATTTAATTAATTATTGTGCACAAACAGTAACAAAAATACTAGTTAACTAACCGCCCCGTGTCATCCCCGCCACGCTGAATCGCGATTGTCAATTTTTGCAACCAGGAATATTTCGGAGCGAGGGTCAAGACCTCTCTCTTACAAATGCTGCGCAATCTCCGCGACAAAAGCCTTCACCAGACGTCTCCACTGCGAACGGCACCTACCAGATGGGACTGACCAACCACAATCTCGATTAAAATTCGAATGACGACCTATTTCAATAGCTTCCTGTATTTTTCGTAGCATGATCAACTTCCTCTGGAAAATAAGTACGGTTACCTTATCCAACATAATATACTTAGTGTACTTGTAATGTATTCAGGGTACGCGCCACAAATTTAACTCCTTCAAAAACTTATTTGGCCTAAACGATGGCGCAGCCCTACCCAATCTTTCCTCTACTTGACTAGAGTACCTAATATCTCCATCAGTGCTTGCGTGATAACTATTTATTTATTTTTAAATTATCCTTTATGTTACTATATTTTTGTTAATAAATGATTATCTTAATATACTTGGCGAATCGAATCCGAATTCAATACTTGTTCCGTCACGGTAACAGCTCTGGCTGTCACAATTTTTTCAGACTTCGTATGTGCTCACATAGTCTCGTCGATTTCCCGCCGGTTTCCCCAATGTAACTAAATAGTCCATCCCGCAGGCGCAGGGAATCATATACACTCCCGGGACCTTTAAAGGTTTCCTATGTTTTGGTAACGCGTCCACTACCTAAGTTGCGCACGAGGGTGGAATATCGTCTTGATACTATATCTTCCACGTAACAAGTGTCCGATCTCATCCGTTGGTATAATTCTAAAGCCCTAAAAAGGCAGAAAACGATATTGATTTAACTTGCAAGGTGCACTTCTGTGCCCGCATATTGTTAGTAGATTTGCACTTTTTCGGTAACGCTAAAACCGTTTTCGTCTAAATATTACATCTCCTTTGTCTCATGCATTTATGAACATTTTATTAAAAGCCACGATGAAATATTACCTCCCGGCAATGTCAAATCGGATATTATCACATCTTGGCTTCTTGCCAAAACGTTTTCTGTTTTAGGTATCTGTTAACATAGACGCGTCAGATTCTTGAAATTGATTTGCGATCGGTAAGTAGGTATTTAATATTAATTCTGCTCCGGCTTCACAAATTAGAAATTTTTTGTCTTAAACACGCCTTTTAAAATGTTGATCAGTAAAAAAATAACGACTTATCTATAGTCAACATTCGCGAATGAGATTCGAAATTAACAAGAATGTAATTGTGACCTGTAGCCGTACCATGAGTTGGCAAGTAGGTAAGGTTTGTGTTAGCGTTTACTTGATACGTAAAACAGTTGGTACATCACCTCGTAATGTATTGGACGAGTGTGTTGCGAGCGAGCCGTATAGAAGATAAGTCCGCGTTAATAACGCGGCGGCCGCTCATGGTACGGCTAGGTACAGTCACGTCTAATAATATTCTTAACTAATTACCAAAGGGAGAGATGGTAGTTTTTGTTGGATGACAAAAATAATCGGCAACCAATCAACAATTTATTTATAAACTTAAAACTACAAAGTACATAAAGGCTACACACTATAAGTACTATCTAACACAGAACAATATCTGCACAACCTCCTAACCTAAATCACTACAAATTAGTCCTATTCTAGCACAAGTCACGAGAATCACGACACGATCCTACTACACCACAGTCCAATGCGAATAAGGGGCCGCCCGCTGGTCTTCAGTGCCTTTTAAGCACGTCGGCTGGGACCGACCTCCGGTTCAGGTAGCAAGGCATCGGAGGAGTTGGAAGGGGACAGCCGATGTTCCGCTAATACGGCCGTTCCTGAAGGCGAGACGTCCTCGGCCGCTTCCTGATTATGGCGACTCACAGCATCTTCAACATCAAGGGCTTCTTGAGCGTTATCGTTTTCTAAAAGGAAAAAAAAACGATTAGAACACATGTCTAGAGCAATTGCTTGTAAAAACTCAAAAGCTAAATTAAGAAATTCTAAAACTTTATCATGGCAGTTAGTGTGCACTCTTAACTGTCATGAACAAGGAAAGGTTTAGTAAACTCTAAGTTTCATTGAGCTTGCTCAGTATGTGAAATTAGCATTGCAACTCATACAAACGTATGCTGGCCGCTGCATAAGTTTGTAGAGTATTCAAATGAGAAGCTCAAGGGCGTCGCGCCACTCGCCTTCTACTACCAGAGGCCCTAGTTTGCATGGTAGGGTGTGTACCGAACACACTATTCGAAAACAAGCGCCAGAGGCCCAAAGTTTGCGTAGCAATATATGAATAACTAAACCAGAGGCCCAAGTTTGCTTGGTTTCATTAATTACCCTCGAAAAAAGCAGAGCAAGCGTCGGGAGTCCACTCGCCAAGCATCTACGTCATATATTGAGCGGCAGCCTGAGTTTTCTTGCCGTACGAGCCAGCCAGTAGCTCCAACTCGTAGCGGTGGTGCGGCAGCACGCGTAGCACTCTGTACGGGCCGCGCATGACAGAGTCCAACTTCCCGGTGCTCTGTGAAGTTTTAGAAACAAACACAAAATCCCCGACGGCGTATGATGGAGGCTGTTGTCGGTCCTCATTAGTATAGGCATCTTGATTCTCTTGGTTAGTGACAAGACGATCAGCTGCCCGCTGACGTCGCAATGCCAGCAGTGTTTCTCTGTTGGGATGATCAGTTAAAGCAACATCCCGAACAAGAGATCTAATGACTGGGGTCGCTGCATCGATGCCGACGAGTAACTGTAAGGGCGACACCTTAATGGTAGCTTGTTTCGTAATATTTAGAGTAAGCTGTACCTTCCACAACACATCGGCCCACTCCCTTCCCTTATTGTTAACCTCTATTCGCAGCATGTTTAACACGGTTCTACAATACCTTTCCACCTGCCCGTTCTCTCGATGCATACCAGGAGTAATGTAATGCAGGGAGCTACCTAAGTCATCGACCCATTTTCTAAAAGCTGTGCTGTCATACATGCGGGCACGGTCGCAAACTATTAGAGCTGGTGTCCCAAAAAGCGACACCACATTTGTGAAAACTCGTTTTAATTCGTCTGAGTCCTGTCTGTAAAGGCAGTAAAGTAGGCAAAACTTTGAGAAGGAGTCTATTACGATGAGGATATATTTGAATCCGTTCGAATCAGGAAGAGGTCCTAAAACATCACTGTGGATAGTCGAAAATGGCAAATTGGGTTTAGTCCAAGACTGGATCGGCTGTAGAGGGTCTCTAGGCACCTTTTTGTGTGCTAAACATACCAAACAATGGCTGATATACTTTTTTACGAAGGGTCGAAGGCCAGGGAACCAAAAATGGCGCAATATGAGATCTATCGTTTTGTCACCGCCGATGTGATCGTGTTCATCGTGGAAAACCCTCAGCAAGCTAAGACGGTGTCCCTTTGGAATGAAGTATAAGTAACGCTGGTCCCCACTAGATGACTCCTCATACTTATAATACAACAAGTCGTTCTTAATAGTATATCTAGATGAATCTAACCGACCCTCTCTTAATTTTGACATTAATTCCTGTACTTCCTCATCCCCCGCTTGAGCAACCTTTGCCCAATGATTGTTGTTACGAATATGAGCAACTTCCGCATCAACAGGAGGATGCCGGCTAAAGAAATCGGCGTGCTGCATCATGACGCCTTTCCGGTACTCTAGTGTGAATGTGAAATCCTGTAAGTAAACCCACCAACGTGCAACGCGAGGTAACAGGTCTTTCTTTTTCTCGGTTAATTTTAGTGAATTGCAATCTGTCACTATTTTAAAGTGAATTCCGATCAAATAATGACGGAAATGCTGAAGCGCCCGAATAATGGCCAAAGTCTCCAACTCGTAACTGTGATAACGCGATTCTGCACCTATGGTGGACTTACTAAAATAACCAACAACTCTTTTTCTTTTGTCGGCATGCTCCTGTAATAAAATAGCACCTAACCCGATAGCACTCGCATCGGTGTGTAGCTCCGTGGGCAGAGCTGGGTCAAAAATTGCTAAAACGGGCTCACGAGTCAAACAATCAATTATGTAATCTCGAGCTGCATCTTGCTCGGAACCCCATTCGAAAGGCTCGCCTTTTCTTAACAATTTAGATATAACAGCAGTCTTTGATGCGTAACCCGATATATATCGACGAAAATATCCTGCAAGTCCCAAGAACTGGCGAACCCCTCTAACATTAGTTGGCTTTGGGGATTTAACAAGTGCATCAACCTTCCTGGAACTTGGCCGTATTTGGCCATTACTAATAACTCTTCCGAGGTATTCAATTTCAGTGTCTAAGAAAGTACATTTTTTGACATTGATTGAAAAACCTGCAGTTGTAAGAATTGTCAAGACTTGTCGTAGTAAATCTAAACCTTCCTCTATTGTGTTTGACAGGATTAACACATCGTCAATGTAAGTCAGTACTTTACCGGAATCTACCAGGGGTTTAAGAGTTTTATTCATGAATCTTTGATAGACAACGGGGCTATTAGCTAATCCGTACGGCATTTTGAGGTACTCGTAATGACCTTCAGGAGTCACGAATGCGGTCCTAGCTATGGAGTCGTCATCCTTCATCGGCACTTGATGGAAACCGGTAGCCATATCTAGGCTAGTAAAATATTTAAAACGACCAAGTTTGTCTATGTGATCATCTATTAATGGCAAAGGATAACGTTCCTTAACTGTGACCGCATTTAGAGCGCGAAAATCGACACATAATCTATCACTACCATCTTTTTTCTTGACGAGAATGACAGGACTTGCATAGTCAGACTTAGATTCGCGAATGATTTTTTTAGATAACAGGTCATTAATTATGTCACGTACTCTATTTTTCTCATCTACTGAAAGCTTATAGGGACGATGAACAATAGGCGAGTTTGAAGTTAGCTTAATCTCCATACTACCAGTCTGTACCGTGGATGTAGCTGTACCTGTAATGAACGAACTCGAAAATTCCCTCACAATACCTAACAACCGCTCCTTATCATTGCCCGACAAAGGAGTTTTAATATTTTCCAGATCCACGGTGGACACGTGTTGCACCGACGCTGACGCTAGCATGTGCAACCGCTGAGTGTCATTAGTTCGAGTGTAGGTGATTCCTTTCCTGTTTAGTACGTCCCTTCCGATTAAAACAGGTGCACTAATACAACCAGCTGGTACTACGAACAAATCTATCTCCAACGACACTTCTGGAAACCTCAATATGGCAGTAACGTATGACGTCGATTCAATTAACTGATTTCCTATTCCCTTTAACGAACGATAGGTCGGTAATCCATTCAATTGTAAGAGTTTCAATGCAGGTTCAGATATCAATGATACCTCCGATCCATTATCAATCATCACATCTACCGGTGTATCGCGAACTGTAGCTACCATCACGTCGATGTGCTTGGATTCGGCTCTGAGCAAAAATTTACGGTTGTTGGTTTGTCGCCGCCTTTACCTTGAGGTCTCGAATAACATACGGCCACATCGTGTCCGTGACGTTTACAATACGTGCAAAACTTTCGAGGTCTAACGTCACTATGAGTAGAAGTAGTCGCTTGACCTCCTGTTGTTAAAGAGGAAGGTGCCGGGTTTTCAGCCGCATTAGGATTGAATTTTGGCTTCTTAGGGCACTGCCACTTTTTATGACCGACCTGACCGCAAAAAACGACAAGTACCGTTAGGCGTAGTAAATGCTGTAGCCCTGTCCCGCTTTTGACAATATGACGACCTCAAATCGCTAGTTTTTGAACGTATATGACCAGAGTTACGGAAATCAACCTTAGGTTTCACATAGACCGAGAGAAATTCCACTAATTCCTTCGATGGTAACTTCGCATTTGTTGCTGCAGCCTTGACTTGAGGATCTGAGATGCCTCTTGTAGAAGGCTTTAAGGTTGTAAATAATACAAACACTGATCAGTACCGGGGATATAGTACATGAACGCTCGGCACGGCCGCACTCAACCGAGGTCTGGAGCAGAGTGACGTCAGCACGCGTATACTACATCCCCTATTTTATTAAATGATTTTTCAATTTTACAAATACAGCCACGGTAATAATTTAATCTAGCAATAGTAATCTACAAATACTCATTACAAATATTGATATTGATATACAATGTTAAATCGCTATTCAATATAACCAACAATCAATTAATCACTATCATCTTGAGGGTCATTGCTACCCATGTCCTTCACAATCTTCATCTATAACCGTCCACGAACCATTCACCTTCTTTAAATGTACTATATTTCGCCTATATTCCTTGCCAGTCTCATCGTTTCTAACCTGTACATCACCACCATTAATCTTAGTCACCGTGTGTTCAGTGGGATGGAAATGAGATGTTAATTTATTATCTTTTATTACATTTTTTACAAATACTTTCTCTCCAACCTCAATACTACTTTCCGTTACTTTCCTTTTCCTGTCACTATATTCCTTTCCTTTATCCTTTTTTTCTTTGTCTCTTTCCCTTACTTCCTCATCAAATACATTATTTCTAATATCTAAAACCATTGGTATTTTATCCCTGAATTGTCTTCTATAGAACAGCTCTGAGGGTGATCGTCCTGTGACAGAGTGTGGCGTGCTATTATACATGATAAGATACTGCAATAAATCCTGTTTCCAATCATTTTTTTCTAGTTGACTGATTTTGAGCCTCTTAAGGACGTCTCTATTTTGGCGTTCAACCTCACCATTCATTTGTGGCCAATAGGGAATAGTATTCAAAAGTGTAATTCCACATTCCCGGCAATAACTTTTAAACATGTCACTGGTGAATTGATTCCCATTGTCACAAGTCAATGATGAGGGGTACCCTAGCCGAGAGAATATCTCATTTAAAACTTTGATTGTCTCAGCAGATGTTATATTACGCATTATTTTTACTTCTTTATATCTGCTGAAGTAGTCTACGATAATTAACAAGTAATCATTACTTGGTAAGGGGCCCAAAAAATCGATTGCCACATCAACCCAAGGTTCGACGGGCAGTTCACGACGTTTCATGGGCTGAGGGGGATTTGGAGCCGCTACGAGAGTGCAACCACGACAAGATTTTACTTTGTTTTCTGCGTCTTTATCTATACGCGGCCACCATACCTTAGTTCTAAGGCGTGCCTTCATCGCCACTATACCTGGATGCCCCTCGTGAGCCGCTTCAAGAACCCTGTGTCGCAATAATTTTGGAATGATCAGTTTGTTTCCGCGTAAAGCAATATGTTCATCAAAACAAATTTCGTGCTGAAAAATTTTATAATTATGAACTGAGTCGTCCCATTCGTTGTCGTGAACCCCGCGTTTAACCTTTTTTAATTCATCATCAATAGCAGATGCAGCTTCAATCTCTTGCATAGAGACCGCAACTGGTCTGCTGTGTTCTATAATTTGATTAATGTAGTTTTCATTATCAAATGGTTTTGGTGCGTCCGAAACACATAACCTTGAAAGTGAATCTGCTATGTTTGACTTACCCGGACGATAAATGATTTTATATTTGTACGCCTGTAGTCTCAGGACCCATCTCTCAATCCTCGCACACGACTTAGATTTTGGACCAAAGATGACCTCTAGCGGTTTATGGTCACTTACCAGGTCGAACTCCTTCCCAAATAGGTATACTCGGAAGTGCTCGACTGCCCAAACTAACGCCAAAGCCTCCTTCTCTGTTTGGCAGTATCGTTTCTCACAATCTGTAAGACTTTTGTTACCATAAGCTATCACCCGAGGACCCTGTTGATCGATTTGTATCAGGCACGCACCCAGTCCGACTGGTGAGGCATCTGCAATGACTTGAGTCTTGTCTTTAGGATTGTAATACCCCAAAGTTTGGATGTTGGACAAAGATTCTTTTAACTTGTTAAATGCTTCATCTTGTTTCGGAGTCCAATATTCACTGACATTTGAGGTTTTACTTAGTCCTAATCGCAACAACTCTCGCAAGGGATCCGTTAGTGTGGCTAAATTTGGAATCCATTTGCCTACAAAATTCACCAAACCAAGAAAACTTTGAATTTCGTCAATTGTGGAGGGTTTTCGGCTGGACTGTATTGTTTTGACATATTTGTCTAGTGGTTTGATACCGTTTTCTGAGAGTTCATGACCCAAAAACTCGATTTTATTTGTTCTATATACACATTTAGACTCATTTAGTACGACATCGTTTCTTTTTAATATTGAAAGGACTTTATTGAGTCTTTGGTCATGTTCTTGTTTAGTAGTACCGTAGACAATTATGTCATCAATAAAGTTAGCCGTTCCTTCACAACCGAGTAACATTTTCTCTATTATTTTTTGAAACATTTCAGGCGCGCAAGAGACTCCAAATAATAGCCTTTTGTACCTGAACAATCCTTTGCTTGTACTAAATGTCGTAATATATCGACAGTCAGCATCAATCTCGACCTGGTGGAAGGCATTCTTTATGTCCAATTTAGAGAAAACTGTCGCATGACGAAAATGCGGTAATAATTGGTCCATCGTCGGGAGAGGGTGCTTTTCTCTCACAATAGCTTCGTTAGCCCGTCTCATGTCCAAACAAATACGTACCTCGCCGTTTTCTTTGAGCACCGGCACCATTGGTGACACCCACGGCGAAGGTCCCTGGACCTCTTCAATAATATCAGCTTTCCTCAATTCCTCCAACTTAGCATTTACTTTTTCCTCTAATGGTATAGGAATTCGCCGATAGGGTTGAATTACAGGTTTTACGGTTTTGTCAATAGGTATTTGTATCGTGACATCCTTAAACTTTGGAAATGTCACGGTGTCATCAACATTGTTGACTTGAACCCCAATCTGGAGCACGCCAAGCGCTATTGCGGTGGTTCTACCAAGCAAATTGTTAGTGCCATCTTTTATGACGTAAAACGTGGCAATTTCTTCTTTCCCATTCACGCCTATGATTGTTTCAAAACATCCTAATATATTTAAGGGAACTTTGCTACCATAGGAGTAAAGTGTTTTATCCGGGTTGTTGTTTTGGCTTATAAGGCGCACGCCATGTTCTTTTAGGTAGCGCCACGTTTTATCATTGACAATGTTGCTTTTACATCCTGAGTCGATCAGTATTTTAACTATTACGCCGCCTATTTCGCAACTGATTGTCGAGTCTTCGTCAACGTGAAAAATGTAATCTACTTCTTCTACTTTTTTTTGTTGGTTGTCAACTTTGGGTTTCTTTGATTTAATATTTGATTGAAGACCCATAAGCCGCCGTTTCTGTGTAGTTCTACAATATTCTTGATAGTGGCCAAAAAATCCACATTTCAGACATTTTTTAGATGAAGCTGGGCAAGATCTGTCATTTGAAAAATGTGCGTTACTACCACATCTACTACACTTATTTTTTTGGGATTTTTGAGACTTCCTAGATGAGAAGATCCTATTAACTTCTGATCTATCCTTATTTTCGTTAGGCTTCCCTTCGAGTGCTTCTAACTGCCTACTCACGACTTCTAACGAATTTGCTAAGGACACTATTTTATCTAATGTGACCTCATCACCTAGACCTAAAATTTTCTTTTTGAGATCTGAAGAACGACATTTCTCAGTGATTTGATCGATGAGGCTTTCATTTTTATCGGCAAACTTACATTTTTCAGCCTGAGTACGTAGTCTCAAAAGAAAAGCCTCAAAACGTTCATTTTCGTCCTGTTTTATGAGTCTGAAGACATGACGTTCATAGATCTTACTTTGTTTAGGGAGGAAAAACTCGTCTAGTTTCCCTATAGCACAAGTATTCACATCGACACCCTCGGCGGGTTCAATGTGCGCTCCCGGGATGTTATAGTATACATCCTGCAGTGACAATCCTCCCACATGTAATAATGTTGCCCTCTTTTTCTCTGGGTCTGTGATATTTAGGGCTAAGAGGTATATTTCTAAGCCCCGTTTCCACCGCTCCCATCGCGTTCCAATCGAAGTTGGTTCACCTTCACAGTTGAAGTTTTCTAGGGCCACTACACTAACCCCTGATTTTGGGCCATTGGGGCGACCTGAAATGCATTAACAGTTATAACATCCCGTGGCCTAGCTGTTCACTGTAGAATCAGTGGGTTATGCATGGCCCTAAATATTTCCCCCTAGTGGCCTAGCTATTCACTGTAGAACAGTGGGTCCCGCCTGGCCCTATTATTTAACTGTATGCGCGTGGCCTAGCTGTTACCGTAGGTATCTACAGTTAGATGCGTATGGCCCTTGTTTAAATATTGCGTGGTCAAGCTGTTGACTGAAGAGACAGTAGGTATTGCCTGACCCTTAGTGTGACTTTATTAATACCATTATGAAATATATATGTACACCTCTATATTTATATCAACTTATAATTTGATTAGTATTTAGTCACTTATTTATTTCTATTCCGATACTTTTATTTACATCATAATGAAAAACCGTTATTGATACTTAACAATGTTCGCAAATCAAATGCAAGTAACACCTATTGTTTGTTAACTCAGTACAACCCCCTGCTAATGTAACACAAATTATCCTCAAAATAGTACGCTACATAGTACGTAGGTAAGTAAGTAAGTAAATAAGCACAAGTACCTGTCTGGACAACTAATTTAATTTCAAACGAAATTGTAACGTTTCAAGAGCTATTGATTTTATTGTTACTTTTACAGCTATTTAATTCCTCAAATAAATCAAATAAGGGAACAATAATTACAAATTAACCACATTAAGAACGGTAATATGAATAATTCGCACCTCATTAACGCAGGTAATAAACTAACAATTACACCGGGAATCAGATGCATGCATTACTTCCATTCTATGTAAACAAGTTACTACGCAGCTAATTATCTACCGTGTTCCAACGACGTACGTTCGAATTTCCTATAAAAAGGTTACCTCTCCTAAGTAGGTTTAACCAAAAGGATAATAAGTAACTAATAAAAGAGAACAGGTAGGTACATAAGGTAACTATAGTCATTAGACGATGTACGAAACTGTTGCATTGCGATTTAGGTTATCTTTTTTCTAACCTTGTTTACATTTGATTTTTACGAATACTCATATCTACTAGATATATTAACGGTTCAGATTAATACTTGTCCGTAACAATAACGATCTCACATTTACACATGACAGTTATACGTACTCGTATTTTACGTTTGTATTTACTTTTCCTTTTGCCTTTTTCAAAATGGTAAATAGTACTTTTGTACTTACGTTTTCCTCTGTCGCCACTTGTAGAAGGCTTTAAGGTTGTAAATAATACAAACACTGATCAGTACCGGGGATATAGTACATGAACGCTCGGCACGGCCGCACTCAACCGAGGTCTGGAGCACAGTGACGTCAGCACGCGTATACTACACCTCTAATTACTATAGCAGTCCTTAAGTCGTCGGATATGCCCTTTACGATATTTAAACGAAGTAAAGACTTTCGAGCGTATTCTGCATAAGTAGAAAACTTATTCGAACTGGTAGACATTACCTCGTATAGAACTGTCGCTACGTCGATATTACGAGGACACAAGGAACGAAATTCTATTTTGAAATTATTCCACGAGCGATCATTAGTGACCCAATCATTCAACCATGACCGTGCGTCGCCGCGTAAACAACTGCCTATCCTTCCAAGACATTCAATGTCATCCCATTTATTAATCTCACGAGCCCGGTCGACCTCAGCGCACCATACATCGAAGTTGTGAATACTCGGGTCAAATGAAGATATATAATAGTTACGAGACCTGGTCTGGACTAAGGCAGAGAGAGCACCCGCAATTTTATCCACAACGTCCGGTTCCTTATCGTTACCTCCACCTGCTATTACCTCCGAGGACAAATTCGCAGATGGTGTTATTGAACTAACACGTGGCTGTTCTCTTACAATTTGCGATGAATTGTTGTCACTTGAATTTGATTGTGGACCACCTTCTAATGCGTCTAATCTACGTAGAATTTGCTGCAAGGCTCCTTCGCGCGAATCTGTCCGACTACCACGTGAGCTGTCACGACGCCGCCTGTGAGATAAGCGCGGACTGCGAGACCTACCCTTACTGCGATGCCTAGACCTAACGTGTCGCCGACTCGAAGAACGACCTGAGTGTGTTGACGGGGATCTAGGGGTATATCGACTTCTACTTCGAGACGTGCCCGAAAGCGATCGACGAGAAGAGCGTTGTCTTAATCTAGGCTGCCGCCCAGACATACCTACTTGTAAATAATTATCAACTACAAGAGTAAACAACGACTTGACTTTTTTCAAATATGATGTCCAAACTTTTTGTCACTGCGCAACTCAAAAAGACATAGAAGAACACTAAGTAATAGACCAAGCAAGCAGGCGTAAGATTATCTATCCAACTTCTGATCTTAACTAATTACCAAAGGGAGAGATGGTAGTTTTTGTTGGATGACAAAAATAATCGGCAACCAATCAACAATTTATTCAAAAACTCGATTTTATTTGTTCTATATACACATTTAGACTCATTTAGTACGACATCGTTTCTTTTTAATATTGAAAGGACTTTATTGAGTCTTTGGTCATGTTCTTGTTTAGTAGTACCGTAGACAATTATGTCATCAATAAAGTTAGCCGTTCCTTCACAACCGAGTAACATTTTCTCTATTATTTTTTGAAACATTTCAGGCGCGCAAGAGACTCCAAATAATAGCCTTTTGTACCTGAACAATCCTTTGCTTGTACTAAATGTCGTAATATATCGACAGTCAGCATCAATCTCGACCTGGTGGAAGGCATTCTTTATGTCCAATTTAGAGAAAACTGTCGCATGACGAAAATGCGGTAATAATTGGTCCATCGTCGGGAGAGGGTGATTTTCTCTCACAATAGCTTCGTTAGCCCGTCTCATGTCCAAACAAATACGTACCTCGCCGTTTTCTTTGAGCACCGGCACCATTGGTGACACCCACGGCGAAGGTCCCTGGACCTCTTCAATAATATCAGCTTTCCTCAATTCCTCCAACTTAGCATTTACTTTTTCCTCTAATGGTATAGGAATTCGCCGATAGGGTTGAATTACAGGTTTTACGGTTTTGTCAATAGGTATTTGTATCGTGACATCCTTAAACTTTGGAAATGTCACGGTGTCATCAACATTGTTGACTTGAACCCCAATCTGGAGCACGCCAAGCGCTATTGCGGTGGTTCTACCAAGCAAATTGTTAGTGCCATCTTTTATGACGTAAAACGTGGCAATTTCTTCTTTCCCATTCACGCCTATGATTGTTTCAAAACATCCTAATATATTTAAGGGAACTTTGCTACCATAGGAGTAAAGTGTTTTATCCGGGTTGTTGTTTTGGCTTATAAGGCGCACGCCATGTTCTTTTAGGTAGCGCCACGTTTTATCATTGACAATGTTGCTTTTACATCCTGAGTCGATCAGTATTTTAACTATTACGCCGCCTATTTCGCAACTGATTGTCGAGTCTTCGTCAACGTGAAAAATGTAATCTACTTCTTCTACTTTTTTTTGTTGGTTGTCAACTTTGGGTTTCTTTGATTTAATATTTGATTGAAGACCCATAAGCCGCCGTTTCTGTGTAGTTCTACAATATTCTTGATAGTGGCCAAAAAATCCACATTTCAGACATTTTTTAGATGAAGCTGGGCAAGATCTGTCATTTGAAAAATGTGCGTTACTACCACATCTACTACACTTATTTTTTTGGGATTTTTGAGACTTCCTAGATGAGAAGATCCTATTAACTTCTGATCTATCCTTATTTTCGTTAGGCTTCCCTTCGAGTGCTTCTAACTGCCTACTCACGACTTCTAACGAATTTGCTAAGGACACTATTTTATCTAATGTGACCTCATCACCTAGACCTAAAATTTTCTTTTTGAGATCTGAAGAACGACATTTCTCAGTGATTTGATCGATGAGGCTTTCATTTTTATCGGCAAACTTACATTTTTCAGCCTGAGTACGTAGTCTCAAAAGAAAAGCCTCAAAACGTTCATTTTCGTCCTGTTTTATGAGTCTGAAGACATGACGTTCATAGATCTTACTTTGTTTAGGGAGGAAAAACTCGTCTAGTTTCCCTATAGCACAAGTATTCACATCGACACCCTCGGCGGGTTCAATGTGCGCTCCCGGGATGTTATAGTATACATCCTGCAGTGACAATCCTCCCACATGTAATAATGTTGCCCTCTTTTTCTCTGGGTCTGTGATATTTAGGGCTAAGAGGTATATTTCTAAGCCCCGTTTCCACCGCTCCCATCGCGTTCCAATCGAAGTTGGTTCACCTTCACAGTTGAAGTTTTCTAGGGCCACTACACTAACCCCTGATTTTGGGCCATTGGGGCGACCTGAAATGCATTAACAGTTATAACATCCCGTGGCCTAGCTGTTCACTGTAGAATCAGTGGGTTATGCATGGCCCTAAATATTTCCCCCTAGTGGCCTAGCTATTCACTGTAGAACAGTGGGTCCCGCCTGGCCCTATTATTTAACTGTATGCGCGTGGCCTAGCTGTTACCGTAGGTATCTACAGTTAGATGCGTATGGCCCTTGTTTAAATATTGCGTGGTCAAGCTGTTGACTGAAGAGACAGTAGGTATTGCCTGACCCTTAGTGTGACTTTATTAATACCATTATGAAATATATATGTACACCTCTATATTTATATCAACTTATAATTTGATTAGTATTTAGTCACTTATTTATTTCTATTCCGATACTTTTATTTACATCATAATGAAAAACCGTTATTGATACTTAACAATGTTCGCAAATCAAATGCAAGTAACACCTATTGTTTGTTAACTCAGTACAACCCCCTGCTAATGTAACACAAATTATCCTCAAAATAGTACGCTACATAGTACGTAGGTAAGTAAGTAAGTAAATAAGCACAAGTACCTGTCTGGACAACTAATTTAATTTCAAACGAAATTGTAACGTTTCAAGAGCTATTGATTTTATTGTTACTTTTACAGCTATTTAATTCCTCAAATAAATCAAATAAGGGAACAATAATTACAAATTAACCACATTAAGAACGGTAATATGAATAATTCGCACCTCATTAACGCAGGTAATAAACTAACAATTACACCGGGAATCAGATGCATGCATTACTTCCATTCTATGTAAACAAGTTACTACGCAGCTAATTATCTACCGTGTTCCAACGACGTACGTTCGAATTTCCTATAAAAAGGTTACCTCTCCTAAGTAGGTTTAACCAAAAGGATAATAAGTAACTAATAAAAGAGAACAGGTAGGTACATAAGGTAACTATAGTCATTAGACGATGTACGAAACTGTTGCATTGCGATTTAGGTTATCTTTTTTCTAACCTTGTTTACATTTGATTTTTACGAATACTCATATCTACTAGATATATTAACGGTTCAGATTAATACTTGTCCGTAACAATAACGATCTCACATTTACACATGACAGTTATACGTACTCGTATTTTACGTTTGTATTTACTTTTCCTTTTGCCTTTTTCAAAATGGTAAATAGTACTTTTGTACTTACGTTTTCCTCTGTCGCCACTTGTAGAAGGCTTTAAGGTTGTAAATAATACAAACACTGATCAGTACCGGGGATATAGTACATGAACGCTCGGCACGGCCGCACTCAACCGAGGTCTGGAGCACAGTGACGTCAGCACGCGTATACTACACCTCTAATTACTATAGCAGTCCTTAAGTCGTCGGATATGCCCTTTACGATATTTAAACGAAGTAAAGACTTTCGAGCGTATTCTGCATAAGTAGAAAACTTATTCGAACTGGTAGACATTACCTCGTATAGAACTGTCGCTACGTCGATATTACGAGGACACAAGGAACGAAATTCTATTTTGAAATTATTCCACGAGCGATCATTAGTGACCCAATCATTCAACCATGACCGTGCGTCGCCGCGTAAACAACTGCCTATCCTTCCAAGACATTCAATGTCATCCCATTTATTAATCTCACGAGCCCGGTCGACCTCAGCGCACCATACATCGAAGTTGTGAATACTCGGGTCAAATGAAGATATATAATAGTTACGAGACCTGGTCTGGACTAAGGCAGAGAGAGCACCCGCAATTTTATCCACAACGTCCGGTTCCTTATCGTTACCTCCACCTGCTATTACCTCCGAGGACAAATTCGCAGATGGTGTTATTGAACTAACACGTGGCTGTTCTCTTACAATTTGCGATGAATTGTTGTCACTTGAATTTGATTGTGGACCACCTTCTAATGCGTCTAATCTACGTAGAATTTGCTGCAAGGCTCCTTCGCGCGAATCTGTCCGACTACCACGTGAGCTGTCACGACGCCGCCTGTGAGATAAGCGCGGACTGCGAGACCTACCCTTACTGCGATGCCTAGACCTAACGTGTCGCCGACTCGAAGAACGACCTGAGTGTGTTGACGGGGATCTAGGGGTATATCGACTTCTACTTCGAGACGTGCCCGAAAGCGATCGACGAGAAGAGCGTTGTCTTAATCTAGGCTGCCGCCCAGACATACCTACTTGTAAATAATTATCAACTACAAGAGTAAACAACGACTTGACTTTTTTCAAATATGATGTCCAAACTTTTTGTCACTGCGCAACTCAAAAAGACATAGAAGAACACTAAGTAATAGACCAAGCAAGCAGGCGTAAGATTATCTATCCAACTTCTGATCTTAACTAATTACCAAAGGGAGAGATGGTAGTTTTTGTTGGATGACAAAAATAATCGGCAACCAATCAACAATTTATTTATACACTTAAAACTACAAAGTACATAAAGGCTACACACTATAAGTACTATCTAACACAGAACAATATCTGCACAACCTCCTAACCTAAATCACTACAAATTAGTCCTATTCTAGCACAAGTCACGAGAATCACGACACGATCCTACTACACCACAGTCCAATGCGAATAAGGGGCCGCCCAGTAGTGGACGTCTTCTCAATTCCCCCTCGGGGGATTGGGGATGCTGGTCGGGGCGTTAGCCCCCTGCAGCGGTGTCAGCCGCCAGCCATTAATATGGCTGGGTCATTGGGGTGGGGGCCTCGGGTGAGGCTCCGATGGTCATGTCCGGTGTTCTTCTCACACCGGCGAGATCGAGCCGGCGGGGTGAAACCCCGTTGGGGGAGGCCCGGCCGGCGATCGTCAACCGGTGTCAGGGTGGCGTCGAGTCCGAGTGGTCAGTCCGGTGGGGCGGGGGCTGCGGGCGCGAGCTCGCGCGGCAGCCCCCTGTGGTCGGGCGGGCGCGCGTGGTACGGCGCTATGCCGCGGAGGTGGCTCCAGCGCGACCGGTCCGCGCGCGCGAACATCCGCCCCGCCAGGCGAGCTATGAAGTCCCGGAGCGGTTCCGCTCTCAGGTCCCGGGCTATCACGTCGTTCCTCACGTAGCGAGGGGCGTCGACGATGGTGCGTAGAGCGAGCGACTGCTGGGCGTCCAGTCGCTTCCTGTTGCACTCTCCCACCAGCGCGTACCACGCGGGGGCTGCATAAGTTAGGCGTGACCGGACGTAAGTCTTGTACACGCCTAGCTTTACGCGGAGCGATAGCCGGGACCTCAGAACCGGGGCGAGTAGGGTGCGAGCGGCACGCGTCTGAGCGATCACGTTCTTGACGTGAGGGGCCATGGTGAGGCGGCGGTCTATGGTCACCCCCAGGTATTTCACCATCGGGGACCACTCGACGGCCTGCCCCAGGAGTGTGAGACGCGGCGGCATCAGCACCTTGCGGGATATAGCTATCGCCTGGGTCTTCTGGACGTTGACTGACAGCCTCCACTTCTTCAGCCACGAGGGGAGGGCCTCTAGGGCGCACTGGGCCTTGTGCGCTGCGTGTGACAACCGGATGGACGTCGTGATGTAGGCAGCGTCGTCGGCGTATAGCGCGAGCATTACGCCCTCGCTGGCCGGGATGTCATCGGTGTAACGCCCATAGCACACGGGCGAGAGGCAGCTCCCCTGGGGCACTCCGGCGAGGATGGCGCGGTCGGTGGACACGGCGTTCTCCACGGCCACGTGGAAGCGACGGTGTTCCAGGAAGGTGGCCACAATCTTGACTACTCGACGCGGAGTAGTAGATGTGGACAGCTTGTAGAGGAGGCCGGAGTGCCATACGCGATCGAACGCCTTCTCCATGTCCAGGAGAACAGCGACCGTGTGCTCCCGCTTGTTGAAGGCTGCCGCGGCGTGGTGCAGCACGCGGGCAAGCTGGAGCGTCGTCGAGTGTTCCGGACGGAAGCCGAATTGTTCGTCGCGTGGCTGAATGTGGGGCGTCAGGTGAGGCAGAAGCAGCTTCTCGAAGACTTTCGAGATGGTAGGCAGCAGCGTGATGGGTCGGTAGCTCTCAGGACGAAGAATATTCTTCCCGGGCTTGGGGATCATAATGACGCGACCCCGCTTCCAGGGGCGCGGGAAGTGGCCGGTCCGCAGGACTCCGGTGAAGAGTCGCGCCAGCGTCGCGATGGCTCGCGGGGGTAGGTGGCGCAGCGCCTCGTTCGGTATGCGGTCGGGGCCAGGCGCCTTCTTCAGCGGGGTGCGTCTGATCATCCTCTGGACTTGGCCCGGCGTGAGGATGATGGGATCTTCGTCTGGAGCTATGGGCGCGGCGAAGTAGTTCGCCAGGTGCTGCTCTACAGCTGCTTCGTGCTCGGGGTCGTCGGACGGGTTCGGCCTGAACTGCGTCTCCAGGTGGTCGGCGAAAATCTCCGCTCGATCTTCTGCTCGGTAACGTGGGGTACCGTCACTGGCGAGAAGAGGGCGGATAGGAGCTGGTTTCCCTGATATCCTGCGGCACAGACGATGGATGTCGCTCCATTCCTCACCAGCTGACTCGACGTACTCAAGCCAAGAGTCCTCAGAGTAAGCCGCGAGGCTTTTCGAGATCTTCTCGGCGAGTGAGTTCAGCTGGGACTTCATGGTGGGACATCTTGTGCGCTGGAATAGGCGACGCAGTTTCCTCTTCCTCTCGATGAGGGACAGGATTGATGCGGGGATGCTCTGCTTGCGTCGCGCCTGACTAGTGCCAGGCTCGGCGGAGGAGTCGGTCAGGGCGGCGGTTGTACATGAAGCGAACTCCTCAGCGAGTCGGTCAACTTCCTCCGCTGTGGTCACGGGGAAGGACGGAGTGTGTTCGCTCATGTAGGTCGCAAAACGATCCCAATCCTGTCGTCGGCGAGGTGAGGGCGGCACCGTCCGAGTCGGTGTCATGTCCAGTGTTGCCAAGACGGGCTGGTGGTCAGAAAGGAGATGGTCATCCAGGACGTCCTGCGCGGGCCAGGAAGTCAGGCCGCGTACTACCATAAGGTCGATGACGTCCGGTAAGTGGGCTGCCGTGTGCGGGAAGTGCGTGGGGACCTCCGGTCCTAGCACCTCGTATCCTTGGGCTTCTGCGTCGGCGAGGAGTCGCTGCCCATCAGGGCAGGTCTTCATAGAGTTCCATGCAGTGTGTTTGCAGTTGAAGTCGCCGGCTACAATCGTGGGCAGTGGCGAGTCCAACAGATCGTGGACATCGGCCACTGCAAGGCGAGAGCTGGGCGGCTTGTAGAACGCGAACACACGCAGAGGGTGGCGGTCGACGCAGATTTCCACGCCGAGGGCGTACGACGACCGGAGAGTCGTCGGCAACGGTAGCGGCTGGTGGATGACTTGACGCTTTACTAGGACGGCCAATCCCCGGTAGGCGCGTCCGAGTGCTGATGTCTCCTCCTTTCTGTAGGCGACGTAGCCTGGGATTTTAAGGCGGTCACCCGCCTTAAGATGGGTTTCCGAGATCAGGGCTACGTCGATCTTCTTCTCGGCCAGAAGATGTCGCAGCAGGGTGGCCTTAGCTGCAGAGAGCCCGTCGGCATTCCAGTGTAGGATCCTCAGTTGGCTAGTGAACGCTATAAAGGTCTGCCAGCCTCCTGAGGATGATCGGGACAGGGCTCTGTCCCGATTGAATGGCTACGAGGAGCTCCTGCAGGATCTCCACGAGCGTTGTTATGGCCTCGGCTCGACCGTCGTTGGCTCCCGTTCCTGACTTCGCCTTCTTCCCCTGGGATGGGGCGGCGACCGTGGGGAACGGGCCAGTCGGTGGTTGCGGCTGCGTCGCGGTCGGGGCAGTCGAGGGCTGCTCGGGCTGCTGCGAGGCGGAGGGCGGTTGAGGTCCCGTCTTGGACTTCTTCCCTCCGCGCTTTGCGTCGTCTCCTAGGCGGGCGGGTCCCGTCGTTGGCGGCCGCCATGAGGGAGTTTCCCGCGTTGCCCTGGTCGACGGTGGGTTGGGATGAGGCAGGCAGGGCTGCACCGGTGCGCGCTGCCACTCCGGCTTTCTTATTTCGGGCCTCCCGCTTGTAGGCCGGGCACTCGGTGCTGTTGGCGGGGGTGCGCTCCTCTGCAGTTGGCGCACGTCGCCGGCTCGGTGAGCGGGCGCGGACAGTCCTTGGCGCTGTGTGGCTCGCCGCAGCGGACGCAGGCGAGAGGGGCGGTGGCAGTTGAGCGACGAGTGCCGGAAGCCCTGGCACCGGTGGCACTGCGCGGGGCCCTTTCTGCCTCGCCAGGCTTCAATTTTGATTCCTGGCATACCCAGGAGTTCCGTGGTAGCGTAGATCGCCGGTGTCGTCTCCGCGGTACGCTGCAGCTGGGCATGAAATATGCAGCCGGGCCGGCCGGCTCGCGCGCGGATTTGGCGGACGAATTCCGGGAGGAAGCCCTTCTCCCCTCAGATCCTCCTCGATTTCTGCCGGCTCGGTGTTCGCCGGCAGGCCCGCGGATGGCTACCTTGAGGCTCCGCTCGGATGGTAGGCCGTAGCAGAACCAGACCAACCCATTAGTCCTGGTCTGCTCCCCAAGGTAGCGTTGCACGACCCCTGTACTCCTCCTCGTCGCGCGGCGTAAAAATGATGCCCTTATTGAGTGGGCGGGGCGTTGACTTGGTGGCCCAGCAAGGTCCGCAGCTTGCGGAAGTGCTTGGGCCAGTCGGGCATAACCTCCACGATGAGTGGGGGATAGCGCTTTCCAACCGCGGCCGCGGGCGCTGGCGCGGGGCGTCACTCCAGCATTCGTGGGAGGGGGCGTCGTGGGTCGCGAGGGCGGAGGGGGACGTCGTCGGCGTCGTCTCCATCGGCGACAGGTCCAGCCTCGGTATGGAGTGCGGCGGGGGCGTCGCGCCGCCTTGTCGTTTCCTCGCGGCGCCGGGGGCGGCGGCGAAGGGCGGCAGGAGGTTGGTCGGGGGGCGGAAAGCGCGACGGCGACGGGATGCGCAGCGGCGAGAGCGGTGCCGCGGATCCCGGGCTCGGG